>OY723393.1:0-187500 GCA_963210295.1 Ophion ellenae
CAAACAAACCCAAACAAACCCAAACAAACCCAAACAAACCCACCAAACAAACCCAAACAAACCCAAACAAACCCAAACAAACCCAAACAAACCCAAACAAACCCAAACAAACCCAAACAAACCAAACAACCCAAACAAACCCAAACAAACCCAAACAAACCCAACAAACCCAAACAAACCCAAACAAACCCAAACAAACCCAAACAAACCCAAACAAACCCAAACAAACCCAAACAAACCCAAACAAACCCAAACAAACCCAAACAAACCCAAACAAACCCAAAAACCAACCCAAACAAACCCAAACAAACCCAAACAAACCCAAACAAACCCAAACAAACCCAAACAACCCAAACAAACCCAAACAAACCCAAACAAACCCAAACAAACCCAAACAAACCCAAACAAACCCAAACAAACCCACAAACCAAACACCAAACAAACCCAAACAAACCCAAACAAACCCAAACAAACCCAAACAAACCCAAACAAACACCAAACCCAAACAAACCCAAACAAACCCAAACAAACCCAAACAAACCCAAACAAACCCAAACAAACCCAAACAAACAAACCCAAACAAACAAACCCAAACAAACAAACCCAAACAAACAAACAAACAAACCCAAACAAACCCAAACAAACAAACCCAAACAAACCCAAACAAACCCAAACAAACCCAAACAAACCCAAACAAACCCAAACAAACAAACAAACAAACAAACCCAAACAAACCCAAACAAACAAACCCAAACAAACCCAAACAAACCCAAACAAACAAACCCAAACAAACCCAAACAAACAAACCCAAACAAACCCAAACAAACCCAAACAAACCCAAACAAACAAACAAACCCAAACAAACAAACCCAAACAAACAAACCCAAACAAACAAACAAACCCAAACAAACCCAAACAAACCCAAACAAACCCAAACAAACAAACCCAAACAAACCCAAACAAACCCAAACAAACCCAAACAAACCCAAACAAACCCAAACAAACCCAAACAAACCCAAACAAACCCAAACAAACCCAAACAAACCCAAACAAACCCAAACAAACCCAAACAAACCCAAACAAACCCAAACAAACCCAAACAAACCCAAACAAACAAACAAACAAACAAACCCAAACAAACCCAAACAAACAAACAAACAAACAAACCCAAACAAACCCAAACAAACCCAAACAAACAAACAAACAAACAAACCCAAACAAACAAACAAACCCAAACAAACCCAAACAAACAAACCCAAACAAACCCAAACAAACAAACCCAAACAAACAAACAAACAAACAAACAAACAAACAAACAAACAAACAAACAAACCCAAACAAACAAACCCAAACAAACCCAAACAAACCCAAACAAACAAACAAACAAACAAACAAACAAACAAACCCAAACAAACAAACCCAAACAAACCCAAACAAACCCAAACAAACCCAAACAAACAAACCCAAACAAACCCAAACAAACAAACCCAAACAAACAAACCCAAACAAACCCAAACAAACAAACCCAAACAAACCCAAACAAACCCAAACAAACCCAAACAAACAAACAAACAAACAAACAAACCCAAACAAACCCAAACAAACCCAAACAAACAAACAAACAAACAAACCCAAACAAACCCAAACAAACCCAAACAAACCCAAACAAACCCAAACAAACCCAAACAAACCCAAACAAACAAACAAACCCAAACAAACCCAAACAAACAAACCCAAACAAACCCAAACAAACCCAAACAAACCCAAACAAACAAACAAACCCAAACAAACAAACAAACCCAAACAAACCCAAACAAACCCAAACAAACAAACCCAAACAAACCCAAACAAACCCAAACAAACAAACCCAAACAAACCCAAACAAACCCAAACAAACAAACCCAAACAAACAAACAAACCCAAACAAACCCAAACAAACAAACAAACCCAAACAAACCCAAACAAACCCAAACACAACAAACCCAAACAAACAAACAAACCCAAACAAACAAACAAACCCAAACAAACCCAAACAAACAAACAAACAAACAAACAAACAAACAAACCCAAACAAACAAACAAACAAACCCAAACAAACAAACAAACCCAAACAAACAAACCCAAACAAACAAACAAACAAACAAACAAACAAACCCAAACAAACCCAAACAAACAAACCCAAACAAACAAACAAACCCAAACAAACCCAAACAAACCCAAACAAACAAACAAACAAACCCAAACAAACAAACCCAAACAAACCCAAACAAACCCAAACAAACAAACAAACAAACCCAAACAAACAAACCCAAACAAACAAACCCAAACAAACAAACCCAAACAAACCCAAACAAACCCAAACAAACCCAAACAAACAAACCCAAACAAACAAACCCAAACAAACAAACCCAAACAAACCCAAACAAACCCAAACAAACAAACAAACAAACAAACAAACCCAAACAAACAAACCCAAACAAACAAACAAACCCAAACAAACCCAAACAAACCCAAACAAACCCAAACAAACAAACAAACCCAAACAAACCCAAACAAACAAACAAACCCAAACAAACAAACCCAAACAAACCCAAACAAACAAACCCAAACAAACAAACCCAAACAAACCCAAACAAACCCAAACAAACCCAAACAAACAAACAAACCCAAACAAACCCAAACAAACCCAAACAAACCCAAACAAACAAACCCAAACAACCCAAACAAACCCAAACAAACCCAAACAAACCCAAACAAACCCAAACAAACCCAAACAAACAAACCCAAACAAACCCAAACAAACCCAAACAAACCCAAACAAACCCAAACAAACCCAAACAAACCCAAACAAACCCAAACAAACCCAAACAAACCCAAACAAACCCAAACAAACCCAAACAAACCCAAACAAACCCAAACAAACCCAAACAAACCCAAACAAACCCAAACAAACCCAAACAAACCCAAACAAACCCAAACAAACAAACCCAAACAAACAAACCCAAACAAACCCAAACAAACCCAAACAAACCCAAACAAACAAACCCAAACAAACCCAAACAAACCCAAACAACAACACAAACAAACCCAAACAAACCCAAACAAACCCAAACAAACCCAAACAAACCCAAACAAACCCAAACAAACCCAAACAAACAAACCCAAACAAACCCAAACAAACCCAAACAAACCCAAACAAACCCAAACAAACCCAAACAAACCCAAACAAACCCAAACAAACCCAAACAAACCCAAACAAACAAACAAACCCAAACAAACCCAAACAAACCCAAACAAACCCAAACAAACCCAAACAAACCCAAACAAACCCAAACAAACCCAAACAAACCCAAACAAACCCAAACAAACAAACAAACCCAAACAAACAAACCCAAACAAACCCAAACAAACCCAAACAAACCCAAACAAACCCAAACAAACCCAAACAAACCCAAACAAACAAACCCAAACAAACCCAAACAAACCCAAACAAACCCAAACAAACCCAAACAAACAAACCCAAACAAACCCAAACAAACCCAAACAAACCCAAACAAACAAACCCAAACAAACCCAAACAAACACAAACAAACCCAAACAAACCCAAACAAACAAACCCGAACAAACCCGAACAAACCCGAACAGAATGGCTGCTTTCGCGTCCGGGTTTGTTTGGGTTTCAGCTCTTTTGACGTCCGACACTTTGTTTGGGTTTGTTTGGGTTTGTTTGTTTGGGTATTTTTTTCGTTTGGATGCTATGCGCGGCGCCATCTTTGTTTGGGTTCCCATGCAATGATCGACCAACGTAGCCGCCATCTTGAAAAACGCTTTTTACCAAATATCTCGGAAACGGTGAGTTTTACGTTAAAAATTATAAGGACCTTTTTTGTACAGGATAAAATGTCCCATCTTTTTCATTTGAAACTTTTTTCTCCTTCGTTAACATTTACCGAGATATAGTGATTAAAAACCAAATTTTTGTTTTTTTAAACATAGGGTGTCTCAGAAGTAACGTACACCCTTCTAGCATCTGGAAAAAAAATTCTGAGACTAAAAGTCCTGGCATTTCTTTATCAGACTTAAGAGGGAATGACACCTCATCGCGGTCGGTATGGTAGAACATCTATAGATTCCCAAAAATCTCTGAAACGGCTCTTCAGATCCCGTCGAAACTTTGCCAAACGACGTCAAATAGATAGACGAACAGCTGTCTCCCCTCAAATTTTCTGAATTTGAGAAAAGAAAACTAGATTGTCTTATCATAAGCCAATCTACATTTTTTTCTACATTTATTCTAAAATAAATAGCCAATCAGGTGCGCGCTACAGCGGAAAGGCGCCATAGAGGGGTGGGATAGGGGAATGCGTATCAATTGCATCCACCTGATAATTCCCAAAGCATGTGTGCAAGTGCGTGTGCATGCATGTGTGTGTGTTCGTGTGTGTTCGTGTGTGCACGCGTGCGTGTGTGTGCGTACATGTGCGTGCGTGCGTGTGTGTTTCCAAGGCTATGTATCTTCGTGTCAGTGTACGTGCGCACACACGTGTATGTGTGTGAACTTGCACACATGCTTTCGGAATTTTCCCTCCCGAGACATCTCCGGCTCATACAATTACAACGCATTCCCCTATACCGCCCCACTTAGCTGCCTTTCCGCTATAGCCCGCACCTGATGGGCTACTTATTTTCATTCATAATTCATTATCTATGCGACTCATCAAAAAATCACTAAGGACTTTTAGTCTCAGAATTTGTTTCTCCTCCTGATGCTAAAAGGGCGTACGTTACTTCTGGAACACCCTGTACATCTCTATAATTTTTCGAAATACAAAAAACAATGTAATCATCAGAGTTGTACAGCATTACATTTTCTACAATTTTTGCATAAAACTTTTTTTTGTTAAATCAATAGTTGGTGAGATCTAGCACAAGGAAAGTCGTCGTCAGGTAAAGAAAAACGGCCATTAGTGGTATACGTTAATCCAGCGTGCCGAAAAAACGTGTAATCGAAGAATTTTCTAATACAGACGATATCATTCATCGCGAAAGGAGGGATATATGGGCGATAAAAGGAAAGTTTGCGCAATAAAAACATTTTGACCAATTGTTTGAAAAAGACATGAAAGTTTATTCATTTGCAAGATGATTCACCATTTATAAATTACGATCGAATGTCTAATAATCCTCAACTATTTCATTTCAATTTCTTTCTGTCCATTACTCCGTTCTTCATATTTCCCCTGCCACCGGTATAACAGCACACTACCGACGGCGTGCGACTCTACACTCCCGAGTCTTTCTACACCACGCCGCGATACATACACAATACTGCCGCGCGGACGATAAGAGAACCCGCAAATCTACAGTCGGTACGTTGACTAACTGTCCTACCAGCAAAAGGCAAATTTACCACACACGCGCTATCGTACAATTTATCCACACAACACTATCGTAACATCGACAAATTCATTCTCCGATTCTCAAATCCACCCTCATTATCATTCATTTTTCCACTACAATGCATTTTTCAATTTACTCTTTTTTACTATATTTTACCCTGTTTCATCTTCGATTTATCTTTCTTAACTTGGCGTTTCGAATATTCAAACCCTTATCATTTATAGCCCCACCCCGAGATCAAACCCAATCACCCTTCAAAACACCCGGAAATCATTAGCATTCGAATAATCAACCTAACAACTCCCACTTAATCCGCCAAACCATCATTATCCTCATTTATTCATTTAACCAAAACAATTACATATATACTCAGCACGAAGGCAGATCATTTACTTTCAAATTCGATATCGACTAAATTATTACGAGTCACCAAAAATTTCTTTCGTACATCTCTTCGAATATAAAAAACAAAAACATTCGTGCAACACTTCAACTCGACCGAAATCAACTATTGGAACCCTTATCAAAAATTTATCTCCAATTTACAACTCCTAAAACTTCATCTTAGATCATATGCCCATCATACACACTCCTTCACTCACAAACGTCCCACAAACAAGTCCCGTTGACACCGAGCAAATTCACAGTGTGCATATATATCTATTTATGCGCTCTCGGTCAAGTGGTTAGCCTGTCTGCTTCTAGACTCGACGTACCGAGTTCGAAACCCAATTCCTTTTACCACATTCCTAATTACCGCTTTTCTCTAGGGCGCTGGGGGGCGGGGGTGAGGCGGCCGCGTGCCCTACATTTTTTGCGCTTCCTATTCTATTCTTTTTACACGTGTAAATCAAACTAAAAATTCAATACGCTTTCATCAAAAATCATTCATTATATTATTGCCATACAATTGTTTTCATCTTTCAAATCATTTTTCTTAACCCCATACAAATTCTTCTTTTTCCGTAACTAATTTTGTACTTCCAAAATTACAAACAATTACATCGAACGCATCCAATAATAACAAGTCGAGAAAATACCTGTCATTCGCATCAATTACACCATTTCGTCTCAACACAACCTCTTCCTGGAACCCCTGTTTTTAAACCATTTACATTTTTTACCTATCGATTCTGTGGCCATTCGGATACTTTTTTTATTTTTCATAACTTTCACTATCGATACTACACTGCATTTGTCCGTTCCCTCTTTTTTTCCCTATTTTCGCATTTGCAAAAATCTCACAATACGCGCATAACCATTAACATAATTTAAAACCATTTCATTTTTTTCATTCGGATCATCCATCTACGAGATTTCACCAACAACGCAAACACACCATTTTCATCTATAAATAGCAATTTAAATAACCATTTTTCTTATACATTTCGTAAATATATTTATGAAACGTTCAAACTTTTACAACATTATCGACAATAGAAGACCTATTTCCAAAATTCATAAATATAGCCTTTTTAGCGTCGAAAGAGAGAAGACCCCTTAAAGCGGCAACCACGAGTGTGTCTGTGTGTGTGTGTGTGTGTGTGTGTGTGTGTGTGTGTGTGTGTGTGTGTGTGTGTGTGTGTGGGTGTGTGTGTGGGTGTGTGTGTGTGTGTGTGTGTGGGTGTGTGGGTGTGTGGGTGTGTGTGTGTGAGGATCAACCGTTCAAAACGACTACCGGAGCCTCTTATTCCTTATTAAATCATTTTAGTTTATATTCATCCACTCCTTCAACTCTGTGTCAAACGACATCAAATTATTATACTACAACTTTTCCAAACCTTATCTCAACAAACTCAAATTCCATATCTTGAAAACTATTGCGTGTCGCCAAACATCCCTTTACGATTTCTCTTCTAATACTCAAACGAACGTCCGCGCCAAATTTCACCTTGATCGAGAAAGACGATTCAAAACTTTATCCCAATTTTTTCTCCTCTGACTTAAACGTATCTGTACGAATTTTTAACTTTTTCTCTTACGAGAGCTCCCGCGGCCGAGTGGCTCGCGTCGGCGTTTCTCAGTTCGGCGAGCCGAGTTCGAGAGACTCCCCGAGTCATTTCTTTTTCTGCATACCGCCCATTCCGAAAACACAGCTCAAATACATGCCCAATTCAAACAACGCACTATGCCGCAAAATTACACCTCAACCAAAAAAACTTCCACAACCATTTCATTTTTTAAACTTCAATTCATCGACTTTTCGAATCATTTTTTCACCCCCCCCCCCCCCCCCCCCCGTACATTGCATTTTAATATTCTCCCTTTTTTTCAAAAAGACCGTGACCACTGTAACGATTAATTCTTCGTTAACGTCCGTGTAATATGAGTCACCGAAAATACCAGAAGCTACCCGGATCGGCCCCGAAATATTTCACGGTTGGATCTCTCGGCAAGTAGGAGTACTCGATAGTTGGTACCGAATCACCGTAGGCAACGGAGCTAAAATCGTCGCTTCCCCGTCAAAGAGAATGTCCGAATAACAAATCTATCAGGGGGCGAGTGACTAAACAGAGATGAGTATTTAGTTCTCTAGTGACTTATTTCTAATTGCTACGGTGTGCGTTGATTTATTTATTGCCATCAACATCGCTACGACGTATAATATATGCCAGACATTGGGGATAATAAGTAAAGGATATCCCTGTGGCAAACTGTAAAAATATACGAATAAAATGATACCGCGAACTCTTCTGTACATTGTATTATTTTTAATTGTCGCAAATGAAGTTTATCACGTAGAAATAGCATTCTCGCTAAAACTTCGATCGCTAATAAAATTATTCCCTCATATCAACGCATGAGCAATTTAAGGGTTATCGCGAAAATGATTATAATTAACAATTTATTATCACAGTAGAAAATAACGAATAAAAAAATACAAGTTCATTACACCACATCTAAAGGTATAGCCAAAACTATGACAAACAAATATACACACCATCCGCCAAACGGGATACACTTAAGGGGTCTTCTCACTTAGACGCAAAAAAGGCTACTTTTATTTATTTTTTCATCGCTCTATATTACAGATATTGGTATAAACGGTGTTACACTTCTTGATATGTACACTTTCCAAATACATTAAAACATTTTTTTCTCTATTTATGTATGCCAAACAATCTTTGAACGCGTTTTCCAACGGATTGTTGATCAAATCTTTCACACCACCGAACCGCCGATCCTTACGCAATTTCGGAACCATGCGCTTCTGTTTTTGTTTCGCAACTTTTTCTTCGCCAGCTATTACCTAACTTCAATCATGTATTACTTATTGCACGTTAAGAGAACGAAAAACAGAGAGAAATGGAAAATGAGAAATAACTAAATGTTTATTTTTCTTCAATGCAACGGGAAGTAACCGCTTATTTATTCCTTTCTAACATCCTGAACATCGAAATGACTCGCTTGGCTTTTTTGGCACGGTTTTCTTTGTTGCCATTTGTTTTTCGATTTGATAAGTAGGACGAAGGTACGAGCCGCCGCCGCCGCATCGACGCCGCGACGTCCCTTTTCGTTATTATGTATATATTTTCGTTTGATAATTCTGCTCTTCTGTTCGCATTTACACGCACGAGAGTGCGTCGATGGATCGTTAGATAAGCCCATGTACAAAAAAGTGTTTGCAGATCCTCGCTTGAGGCAACTCAAATTCAAGAGAAAGGGCCTTGTTACCATAAACAGACGGTGGAGGAGTCGCAGATCAAGGCGTCTGGCCACCTTGGCCGATTGAAAAATGGGTATATTAAAAAAAAAATAATAAACTCGAAAGTATTGGCCGGAATATTTTTATTTTTTTACACAACGTCAGAAAGGGCTTTAAGCATAACGTTAATAAATTTCCGTTCGAAATATTAAAAAATGGCGCCGTTATGCACATTGCCGCGGAGGCCCTCCGCACGATACGCGTGGTCGTTGTCCCAGCTGGTACCCGGTCATGTTACATCTGAAAAAAAAAAAATCAGCTCATTCGTGAGTAGTGTCGCTACAATGTAGCGTAGGGGTTTTTTTCGACCATTAAAAACATTATGGTGAGCCATAATTTCGGTGAAAAATACAAATTTTTTTCCGGCTCACCATAATTCTTTTAATGGTCGAAAAAAAACCGCTACGCTTCATTGTAGCGACATTACTCACGAGTGAGGTGATTTTTTTTTTCAAATGTGACATGACCGGGTTACAGCACTCGAGGTCATGACTCGAGGTAGTCACTCGAGGTCATCCCCCGAGGTCATCACTCGAGGTCATGGATCGAGGTAGTAACTCGAGGTCGTCCCCCGAGGTCATCCAAGTAGACTAACGCTACATTGTCGCGCAATGGTCCTAGAGCTTTCTGCATTGCCTTGCTGAAATAAGCCGGACCATTCATCAGCCCGAAATTCATGCGTGTAAACTCGACTGTTTCCTCGGGCGTGATGATGGCCGTCTCATTTCGGGCTTCCTCCGAAAGAGGTATCTGCAAATACCCCTGCGCTAGATCGAGGACAATGAACACGGCGCTGTTTCTAATCTGGGCCAAGTGGTCATCGATATTAGGCAGTGGGAAGTGAACGCGTTCTGTAATGGCATTTAACTTTCGGAAATCCACGCACAACCTTGCCTCCCCGGATTTCTTTCGGGCCAACAGCACCGGACTCGCATAGGGCGATTGAGTATCGACGACAATTCCTAATTCACGCCATTCCTGAATAATGTCTCTAATCTCACGGCGCTCTCTCTCGGTTACACGATAAGGTTTACTATAAACGGGTGACGCGTTAGCTTTTACCTGACTGTCCATGGTTACATTATTGGCACGACCCAACTCACGCGCGCTTAGTGCCACGCAGTCGCGGTACTCTTGTAGCGTATCCACCAGCTGGCGGCGCACTTCTGCTGGTTGTTCCGGTCTCACGGCGACATCTTCCTCGGGGATCGTTGCTCTCGACTTCGGCGTATTGATGAACTGCATTCGAGAGATTTCTCCCCGGAGCATCGCTTGCCTCGCAGCGACGTGAGCTGACTGCGACCCCCAGTTGCTCACTGCAATGGAGAAATTTGCCTCATCCCCGATGACGTTGATCAGCGCGATGGTGTTTGCCGGCAGGTGAGTCCCTTGCTCTGCCGCCAATGACATAGACGCCGTGACACACTCCACAGGCAGTTCACTCTCCCTATAAAATGTCAGTGTGTTATTGCCTTTGGTAAACGTGACCCCTGGGTCGTCGGTGAACGACCGACCCACGAGAATGTCCATCGCCTGGACGTCATCCGGCACTACCCGAAGGGTCACTCCCCGCACGTGGACCCCGTCGATCTCAATGTCCCCGCGCATTGTGCCGATACTTTTTACTACGAACTCGGGCGGCCCGAATGGCTTCAAGTCCGTGGCCATTGACTCCATTTGAAATTGTTCTTTTAATACACGCGACGCTTTGATGGTGCACTCGGAACTGCCCGTGTCCACGAATGCCATCATGCTGCGCCCGTTCACTCGCGCTTCCTTCAGGTACTTCGCGGCTGTACTATCCCTACGCGACCCTAACGATTGAATTGACTGTCTTTCTGGCCCTGCCATCCTTGGGCATTGGCTCTTTACGTGCCCCGGTTGATGGTACTTAAGAGGGAATGACACCTCATCGCGGTCGGTATGGTAGAACAATTATAGATTCCCAAAAATCTCTGAAACGGCTCTTCAGATCCCGTCGAAACTTTGCCAAACGACGTCAAATAGATAGACGAACAGCTGTCTTACCCTCAAATTTTCTGAATTTGAGAAAAAAAACTAGATTGGCTTATCATAAGCCAATCTACATTTTTTTTCTCAAATTCAGAAAATTTGAGGGTAAGACAGCTGTTCGTCTATCTATTTGACGTCGTTTGGCAAAGTTTCGACGGGATCTGAAGAGCCGTTTCAGAGATTTTTGGGAATCTATAATTGTTCTACCATACCGACCGCGATGAGGTGTCATTCCCTCTTAAAACATGACACTGCGCGCCTCGGTTCTGGACAATCTCTCGAAAGATGGCCCATTTTCCGACAATTAAAACACGCACGATCCGATCTTCCTCTTTCTGTGAACGTCGGTCGAGCGACTGGCTCATTTAGTCCCGATTTGGTCTCTCGCCCTCGATCCGCGTCACGATTTTTCGCCCAATTGGTTTCGCGCACGTTTCGTGTTTCACCTTCGCGTTTTTGATTCGCGAGTATTTTCTCATAATACGCGAGATCGTGTAACACCGCGTCGTGCGTATACTGCGACGACGGCATTATTAAATTAAAAAGTTCGCGCGACCACAATCCCGCTAGCACTTCGCCCCGTTCTTCGCGAAATGACATGCCTAAGGGCGCGCACAACCGGATTTTCGCATGAAAGTATCGTGACAGTGACTCACCTTTTTGTTGTCTACGGGCCTTCATGCGTGTCCACCTCGTCGATATGACATCGCTCACCATAAAGGTTGCTTCGAAGGCGGCCCGGAACCCAGGTAGGAATGACGATGAAAAAAGGGCTCGCCAAGCTCTGAAACAAGGCTCACATTTTTTTATTCAGGCTGAGCACCAGCCTGATTTCAGGCCTTGCTGAACCCCTGAATGATAACGCGGTTTCAGGCTGTTGCACACAGGCTTGACCAAAGGCTGGTAGAAAAGCCTGTACTAAGCCTGAAACGACGAAACAACAAGGTTCAAAACGAGCCTTAATGAAACCTTCACGAGCATTTATGACCAAGCTTATCCCAAACTCTTCTCGAGGCTCTATGAGGCCTGTTTTTAGTTTTCTATATTCTACATTAAGATAAATTTAATAAATTTGTAAAGAATTCATTTTCTTTATTATATATATTTATTATTCATTATATTATTTGTTATAAAATATATATAAAATATTTTAAACACAATACTTTATTTTATTTATTGTTTATGGGACACGTAATACACAGAGTGTACGCAAACCCCAGAGAGTGAGTATGTACGAAATGTGTATGTGACGAGAAAAAAACTTTTTTGTGTACCTCATAAATATCGATAAGAGAATATGTTTAAATGTTCTGAGCTGCTTCCTTCGCTTTCGTTTTTCGTGCCTTCGCACCCGACAAATTTATTGCTAATTTTTTTTTCATAAAAGTACAGAAAAAATATTATTTAAAATTTATTTTATTTGATCACAACCTGAAACAAGCCTGCATCCAGCCTTGATTGTTTAGCCTTAAAATTCACTGGCTGAATAAAGCTTGAAATAACCCTGAGTTTAGGCTAAGCAGCCAGTCTTGGTTGCAGGCTGCTCCAAACGATGCAATGAAACCTGGCCCAGGTCTGTCTCACTCAGCCTCGGTGAAACAAGGCTCGCACAAGTTTGTTTCCATCGTCAGCCTTTTGATTCCCTACCTGGGGAGTCACCCCACGTCCTGAGTTCCCAGTTCGAGCTCGGAACCAGTCCTTGGCCCCCTCCTTCAGGTGCATTCGGGCGGCCGCCAGCAAGTAGGCCTCAGTCCATTGATGCAGATCGCGAAGTGACTCGAGGTTTTCAATCCACTCTCGAGCTCGAATTCCATCCAGGTCGCCGGTGAATTCTTCGATGTCCCGCGTCAACTCCGGAATCATGTGGACGGTCGTAGGGATCTGCTTTACCGGCGGCTGAGATGGCGCTAAACCCGGTGTTGGCATGCGCTGCGCCAACAAATCCGCGAATGCCCGCGTTAGCATTTCTTGCGCTTCACTAGAAAGCACATCGCGTCCCACGGATGTGACAGGTGGACCCGTGTGCCCTTCTATCACGGAGGATTGTTCGCGGGGGCTCACACTTGGATCCTCCCCTTTCAGTCAACCGCGTGCGCGACTTGATCGCGGCGGTTACCTCTGTCACGTGATCACGCATAGCTTCCGTTTCAGCCACGAGGCTAGCCGGCGTCGAACGGCCGCCATGTTGAGCACCGGCGCGCATTGCATCGACCGGTGTGAAGCCACGTCCCCGTCCGATCACTCCCGAGTGGTTGAGCGGCATCGCGATCGGATTTTCACGCACGAATTTTTCAAATCTTTCCGCGTCGACCATTTGCCCGCACCACCCGGCTTTTATTATCGGGCACTTCCCGATCACTTTGCTTTTTATTGTTCGGTCGGTCGCGTTTTTATCCCACTTCTGAATTTTTGTTAAAGGACACAAATCACTTCGGAACTGTTTTCTTTTTTTTTTGTATTTTATTAATAGGACTATAATTAAAGTTAACAATAGTTCTTAGAGCTAGACGATCACGGAGGGAGGACGACTCTCCCTCACTTTACTCACGACTCGCGTTCCCTCACCCGGCTCTCACCGCCGGTACGCGTATTTTTCAGAATCTTTTACTCCGATTCTACTTTATTGTTCTGACTCGACTACGTCCGTACACCTCGACGTCTCGAGCGAGAGAGAGCGAGCTTGCCTCCGTTTGCTGGTTCGCGTACTCCAAAAACCGGCTTTTCATTTCCGGCTTGCTCGCGCGCGCATGTCGCCACGTGGCGCAAATACGCACGCTCCACAGGCGGGCCAACTGCCGCGCCCCACACATCGCAACACGCGCGAGTTTTCAATTTTATTTCTTTAACATATTATATGTTGACAAGAATTAAAAGAAATATACATTCTTTTCTTGCAATTATTGCTATTTCGTGTAGCACGTTACAGTATATATGTATGCCACATATGTGTTCCACGCTGCTGCTGCTGCTGCTGCTCTGTAAACAAGATGAAATTAAAATATTGTAAAGAAAAAAGTACGAGCATGTGCACTACATTATACATATACGTTATAATATCCTATGCACCGAGTATTCACTTCAAATAAATAATAGTGTACTCCACGTGGTGTACTCTCGGTTCTCGGCAGTCCTCGCCTCCCCGCCGAGGAGTCCTCGATAGAGTAGATGGTCGCTCAACGTACACGCAGGCGCAACACGTCACTTCATGCGCAGCCATATTGAACGCTGCATGACGCAGCAACCCGACGCTAAGCGACACATTTGACGAGTTCTTTTCAATCAATCTTGTGGTTCCAGAATCAACGATTCAAACTCGTAGTTAAACGGACATTGGAACGCGAGGGCTATCGGGTTGTGAGCGACAGAGAAATACAGGGTCTATACGGTAAATGATTTCAAATAATAAACAATTCGAGCGTAGCCGGTTATTTACCATTTACCTTGTTACAAAAAAATAACAATGCCGTGTTGATGCTACAGCCGCATGCCGGAAACTCCAACATTGCCATCGTCTAAATCAACAGGAGAGGCTAACGGCAGCCATACTACGCGAGTGGTTGTCCATCAAATTAAAGAGCGAAATATACCGAGCGAAGGTTCTAAGAACAAAGGACAGAGGCCAAAAAGAGACAAGAAGAAGAAAGAAGTTCCGAGATGGAAACCGACTCCGACGAAGAGGAGGAGGAAGAGGATGAGTATCGAATGGATACAAAAATGTTATTGTTGTTTGGTTTATTTCAAGATATTTAAAAAAACGTTCAAATTCACTGATGTTTTTGAGGGGCGTCCATTAATTACGTGAGGCGTTTAGGGGGGGGAGGGGGTCGAGCGAAATCTCACCCAATCTCACGTGGGGGAGAGGGGGGCTTCGGCAAATATCACGTAATTTTAGTAATTTTAGTAATTTTAGTAATTTTAGTAATGTTAGTAATTTTAGTAATCACGTAATTTTTATCACGTAGGGAGGGTCTCCCTACTACTTTACATGGTGGAGTAAATGGTACTACAACCGCAGTTACTTCTACTACAATTTATTTTCCGTGAACGTATGCATTTTGAAAAATCTCACGTGAGATTAGGGGAGGGGGGAGGGGGTCGAGCAAAATCTCACGCCATCTCACCAGGGGGAGAGGGGGGGTCGAAAAATCGTCAAAATCACCTCACGTAATTAATGGATGCCCCCTTGTGTACGAGTTTCTATTATTATATTTACAATAGCGTTCCAGAAGGACCCTCTCTCTGCCCCATGCACTTCGGTTCGCCTTCGGTCACGACTAGGGTCAGTGACTAAAACGCCCCAGTGACCGAAAACCGAAAAAAACCGGTCAAGTGACTAACCTCAAAAAAACGTTGTTCGGTCACTGCTCGGTCACTTTTTCCGGTTCAAAAAGGCCAGAAAATGACCGTGACCGATGAACGAGGTTTTTTTCGGTCTCCCAAGTCGCTAGGGAATATGACCCGATGCGATATGTGGGTTTTCAACACTGGGATAATAATTAACTCAACTCTCGGTAAATTCGGGATAACGGGATTATAGATTTATATTATATTTACAAATACAACGTTCGTCGCTGTTCTTTCTCCACGTGCATCGGTAATAACGTCCGAAGCGGGACGCTAGCTCTGAAGCACAGTCGTATATACAGGTCTGGGCACTCCGTTAAAAAATGCGTGTCTGTAAGTGACGCCTCTCTTTGCGCATTCCACCGCGGCGCTAGTGAATGGAAGGCACTTTTGTTTATGCCGCGTTCACGGGGCATGGCGTGCGCTTAATTATGGCGACCATGGAGGCTAGAGTGGGAGGAGGCCGATCTGTGCATTTCAAAGTGGCTACAAAAATGTGGTCAGACCGGGATGGCGCCACTATCTCTAAAACCTCGAGCACGAAGCTAAGTATCGATGTCGTGTAAGAGAGATGGAAGAGGATCGAATACGCATCCCAGCAAGCAGTGCAGCGAGATCGCGCGCAAAAGTTACCCCCTCTCTGGTCTCTTACGCGCCCATCACACAATCATAGTAGCGCGTGTCCGTGAGCGAGCGACGCTCGGACATCTTCGGAAAGAGCCGAGCGCGCCGAAGTTTCCCGACCGCTCCTTCGGCAGCTACACCAACACATGGACGCCGAGCTCGTTCATGTGCGGCCAAGCCGAAACGAAGGCTTCAAGGGAAAAAGCAATGTGAGCACGACTCGCGCGTGACGTCACCCGACGGAACGCGCGAGGCTTTTAGATGATTTCGATGCTTATTTAGCTCTTGATTCTCTGCGTTATCAATGTATACAAAAAAATGTATCGCGCACCCTGATTGCTTATTTTTTTAGTTTACACGTTAATTTAAATATAATTATGAATCCAAATTACAACTTATTTATCTTCTAAAAAATTGTTTACGCTTTACTCACACCCGTCCTTATGCCAAATAAATTATAATTAATAAAATTAAGCGGAAATATATTTATATTCGTATTATTATATTAATTCTCATAGTTTCATCAAACGATAAAGCATTATCCCCAAAAGCAAGCCAATCAACCATCCGGCCGCGAATCGTCAGTACCAGAAAGTGTATATTCTACAAGCGATGGGATGGTCCCGTTGGTAGCGTTCCTGGCTTCGGTCCGCAGAAGCGTAGGATCGTTCCTCGCGCTCAGTGCTTTTTTTTCAAATTATTATCACTATTAATTCTTGTTTGATTATTTATTTTTATTAAGTTATCATTATTATTTTTATTAAGTTATCATTATTATTTTTATTAGTTATCTTTTAGTGCCGAAAAATTTATCGCACACTCCGACCGCTTATTTGATTAGTTTGTACGTTAATTTGAATGTAATAATAAATCTACATTACAACTTATGTATCTTTTAAAAAATTGTTTTCGCTTTACTCACACCCGTCTCTATGCCAAATAAATTGTAATTCATAAAAGTAAGCGCCCTGTCATATTGGTCAACCGGTTGTACAAGACAGTTGAGTCAACGTAAAAGTTCAACGGTTGAATTTGGACAGCTTCTCAACTGTTCATCTTTGAAAGTCGACCATCCTGCGTTTTCTGTGGATGGTTGACTCGATGGTTAACTCGGCGGTTGATTGGATGGTTGACTCGACGCAATATATTTAATGATTAATCAAATTAGACTGTCTTGATAATTAAATTGATGATTTGCGGAGAATTGAGTCATCAAACACTGGGGGGGGGGGGGGGGGGGGAATATCCGCAGCAGATTGTGCGACGGAGTGAGACAACCATCCAGCGAAAACAAAATGGCCGCGGTTAAACAACCGTTGAATCAACCATTAGGATTTTTTTTACGGTCGACTTTATAGTTGTAAAGCTGTCCAAATTCAACCGTTGATTATTTCGGTTGACTTTGCAGTTGCCAAAATTGCTAGCGCGGAAATATATTTATAGTCGTATTATTATATTCATTCTCGTAAGTTAGGGGGCATCCATTAATTACGTGAGGTGATTTTGGCGATTTTTCGACCCCCCCCTCTCCCCCTGGTGAGATGTCGTGAGATTTTGCTCGACCCCCTCCCCCCTCCCTTAATCTCACGTGAGATTTTTCAAAATGCATACGTTCACGGAAAATAAATTGTAGTAGAAGTAACTGCGGTTGTAGTACCATTTACTCCACCATGTAAAGTAGTAGGGTGACTCTCCCTACGTGATAAAAATTACGTGATTACTAAAATTACTAAAATTACTAAAATTACTAAAATTACTAAAATTACGTGATATTTGCCGAAGCCCCCCTCTCCCCCACGTGAGATTGGGTGAGATTTCGCTCGACCCCCTCCCCCCCCTAAACGCCTCACGTAATTAATGGACGCCCCCTTACGATTCGCGGCCGGATGGATGTGGCTTGTTTTTGGGGATAATGCTTTATCGCTTGATGATAGTATATGAGAATGAATATAATAATGCGAATATAAATATATTTTCGCTTAGTTTTTATGAATTACAATTTATTTCGCATCGGGACGGGTGTGAGTAAAGCGCAAACAATTCTTTAGACGATAAATAAGTTGTAATTTAGATTTATTATTAAATTAAAATTAACGTACAAACTAATCATAAGCGGTCGGAGTGCGCGATAAATTTTTCGATACTAAAAGATAACTAATTAAAATAATAATGATAACTAATAAAAATAACTAATCAAATAAGAATTAATGGTAATCAGAATTTAAAAAAAAGCACTGAGCGCGGGGAACGATCCCGCGCCCCTGCGGACCGAAGCCAGGAACGCTACCAACGGGACCATCTCATCGCTTGTAGAATATGCACTTTCTGGTACTGACGATTGGCGGCCAGATGAATGTTTCGCTTGTTTTTGGGGATAATGCTTTATCGCTTGATGAAAGTATGAGAATTAATATAATAATACGAATATAAATATATTTCCGCTTACTTTTATGAATTATAATTTATTTGGCATAAGGATGGGTGTGAGTAGAGTGTAAACAATTTTTTAGAAGACAAATAAGTTGTAATTTGGATTTATTGTTATATTTAAATTAACGTATAAACTAAAAAAAAGCGGTCAGGGTGCCCGATACATTTTTTTGTATACATTGATAATGCAGAGAATCAAGAGCTAAATAAGCATTGAAATCGTATAAAAGCCTCGCGCGTTCCGTCGAGTGACGTCACGCGCGAGTCGTGCTCAGATTGCTTTTTCCCTCGAAGCCTTCGTTTCGGCTTGGCCGCACATGAACGAGCTCGGCGTCCATGTGTTGGTGTAGCTGCCGAAGGCGCGGTCGGGAAACTTCGGCGCGCTCGGCTTTTTCCGAAGATGTCCGAGCGTCGCTCGCTCACGAACACGCGCTACTATGATTGTGTGATGGGCGCGTAAGAGGCTAGAGAGGGGGTAACTTTTGCGCGCGATATGGCTATATATCATTTTGCATCTCTCTCGCACGCAGCCTACTTCTCAAGTATCATTCTGCCTCATGCACAGCTCACTTCTCATTATTTACTTGTTCCGTCTCTGTCACACCCAGCTCGTATCTCGAGATTTAAGAGATAGTGGCGCCATCCCGGTAGGACCACATTTTTGTAGCCACTTTTTTCAAGTCTCTCCATAAGAGATCGGACTCCTCCCACTCTAGCCTCCCTGATGGCGACGGTCGCATGTACGTGTGGCCGAACCTCGTTTTGGCGGGGTGATTTCGAGCGTATCGTAGCAACGGTTTTTGTTCAATACGGAATAATAAAAGACGAAGTGTCTATATATTGCGATGCCGAAGCGGTGCATGATTCCGGGATGCAGAAGTGGATACATAAATAACCCGGAGCACGTCTCATTATTTAAAATTCCCAATGATGAAGAGTTGCGTGCTACGCGTACATTTCGAATGTTCTTCCTTGCCGTAAACGAAAAAAATATATAATTGGATTGAGCAATAGTTAAATGGGCATATCCACGTCAAAGACGATGAGTATATCATTAACTAATGGCTCATTGCTCATATTTTCGGTCTATGCTTTTAGTTTTTGTGTTCGACTAAATATTTAGGATGTATTAATTGTTCATCACGGCCACGTGAAGGGAAATAATACATTTCGCATGCGCGCATACATCGCGCTCTGTCGCACATGCCTCCGAGACAGCAGCGCTCCACGCTTCTGCGGCCAGTTCCGCAAAAAGAGGCGTCAAATAGAGGCACGCTTTGGGGTGTATACGGAATATACGGGAGCGCCCGGAGCCTATATACGACCGTGTTCTGAAGCGACTCCTTTGTTACTTTTTGGCCTTTTGCGATTGGACGAGAGAGAAGACCCCTCCCTAGATGTTAATACTTATTTTCGCCGGTAGCGCTTGCCGTGGCCGCTCGACTCCTTGCATCGCTACGTCGGTAAACGTTTTGAGGTTGACGGTGTTGTTTCAGGTTGCAAGGTCCGCCACAGCAGAGATTAGTAGGGAGATGCACAACGCTCCCCTTTTCGGCGTGCCTCGTAAATGGCGCTAAATCGCAGCGGCGAGTTCGGGAGTATGATTTCGTGATCATCGCCTCTGTCGAGGTTGCAGATTCCCTTGTAGCCGCGCGAGTCCGTGATCACCGCTCAAGTCGGTATCGCAGTCAGCAAGAACACGAATGGGTAGCTCGGTGGGGGAAAAGTCTCTGCCCCTCGCAAATCGCGCGCGCTCGACAGGCGAACGGTGGCCATACTGCAGATTGGAATGTGCATTAAATGAATTTCAAAGTGAAAAACATGTATCGAGATCATTGTTTTCTCTCGGTTGCCCGTTTATGCCGAAAATACGGGTTAAAAAAATTAACGACGAACCGCGTTGAAAAATAAAACGCCGAAACGACCGTGGAAGGTTGAAAAAGAAATCTTGAGCCTTCGCCGCGATCGTTTCGACATTTTTTTTCCAACAGTAAACATTATTGTTATAGACGCGTTCTGGGTTTGGATGAAAGAGGCGAAGGGGTGAAGAATGTACGCAAACTCCGCGTATATAAAAATAATGAAAAGTCTCCGTTTTATTGAGGTTCCGAGTACTATTCGCTGATTGCGGATCACCGGCGCTCGTGCTAAATACGCAGGCACGTGGCACCGAGATCCCGTGCACTTTCGAGGTTCGTTTAATGTTCTTTCGCAGGTACTTCGATTCGCGCGGGTCACGGCGTATCTCGCGGTTCCTCGTATTTAATTTTCGCTTCGGTCGCTCCTGTTTGCACCTCGCGGTTCGGCGGTCACAGACAGAAGGAAGCCGCTCCTTTGTTCCTCGCTGATCGTCCTTTATCCCCCCGCCCTCCGTGGCATATCGATCGCGGCATCGATTGTCGCCACGAGAGGTGCGGTCGATAATTGGCCTTTATCATTATGGATAAGGGTGTATCATGAATGTTTCTTTAACGGCAATGAGCGTTGTGGCCGAGTTGGCAGCGTGGCGGATTAACGACGCTTACTATCCGGATTCAATCCCCAGTGAATCAACCTTTTTTTTTCTTCATTTTATATTCAGGAAATTTCGAGCTTACTCTCGCTTTAGCTATTCTCGCCTGTTCAGGCATTATTTATGATATTTAATTCGTATATGCTTAATAAAAAAAACAAGACATAGCTACCGGGGATCGAACCCGCGTCAAGTGCAGCCGGATCGCGCGTAAAAGTTACCCCCTCTCTAGTCTCTTACGCGCCCATCACACAATCATAGTAGCGCGTGTCCGTGAGCGAGCGACGCTCGGACGTCTTCGGAAAGAGCCGTGCGCCATCGAAGTTTCCCGACCGCGCCTTCGGCAGCTACACCAATACATGGACGCTGAGCACGTTCATGTGCGGCCAAGCCGAAACGAAGGCTTCGAGGGAAAAAGCAATCTGAGCACGACTCGCGCGTGACGTCACCCGACCGCACGCGCGAGGCTTTTAGATTATTTCAATGCTTATTTAGCCCTTGATTCGCTGCGTTATTAACGTATACGAAAAAAATGTATCGCGCACTCTGATCGCTTATTTTTTTAGTTTATACGTTAATTTAAATATAATAATAAATGTAAATTACAACTTATTTATCTTATATAAAATTGTTTACGCTTTACTCACACCCGTCCTTATATCAAATAAATTATAATTCATAAAAATAAGCGGAAATATATTTATATTCGTATTATTATATTAATTCTCATACTTTCATCAAGCGATAGAGCATCATCCCCAAAAACAAGCCAATCATCCATCCGGCCGCGAATCGTAAGTACCAGAAAGTGCACATATTCTACAAGCGATGAGATGGTCCCGTTGGTAGCGTTCCGGGCTTCGGTCCACAAGGGCCCGTGGTGTAGATTTTTCTCCAAAGGGGGTAGCCGGTTAAGGGGCGTCTGACGGCCCCCACCGAGTTTGATCGAATCGACCCAAAAACCTGAAAGAGGGCTGAAAAACAAAATTTTAGAGATATTTTTTAACCCCCTAAACCCTTATGAAAACACCATAATCGCAAAAAATGCGTTTTTTTTATGTTTAATTTTTTTTGAGCTTTCAAATGCATTTTAACACGGTTTTAACACAACCAAAATTTTGTTTCAGATGTGTAGACATGCCCTGAATTTTTCCAGATTTTTTCGTAAAGTTAAATCATGTGCAACATAATTTTAATGGCAAAAAAACCGTAAAAAATCGTCATTTTTTGTATTTAATGCTATGGTTTTTATTGACGTATTAATGGTAAAAAATCGTGCACCATAGCATAGAAAGCTACTATCTTCCTCTACAAAATGACGCTAATTGGGCTCAATTCGGTCGTCTCTAGCGTCCGAAAATCAAACTTGAATAAATTCCGTTTTTATAATTTGAGCATTTTCAGTTACGAAAATGACACAAAATCATATTTTTCAATTATTTTTTTAAATAAAAGTACATTTTGGGGTTTCTGAGGTCGCCGATTACAAATTTGATGTCAAAAATTAGTTTTGTCACATGACAGCTGTCAAAACGAAGAAAAAATATTTTAATTTTTGAAATTTTTTAAAAAAGCTATGGGAACGATATTAATAAGGATTTTTTAGGTCGCTGATTATAAATTCATTCTTATACACGAATTTTTAATCGTAACAGCTGTCAATAGTTATATTAACAAACAAAAAATTACGTATTATTCAGAAAAAAAATTTGGAATTCCCCGACTAAACTGTCACCTGGCGGAGAAAATCCCAACTTGTACCTTATTAAGCCACGTACCCGAGTGCCTAAGGCCACCGTACCCACGTGGGCCTTAGGCTCGTATGCCCCTCCGCACGGTACTGCGCATGCCCACTACGCACTGACGCATCGAGAACCCCGCTCCACGCGGTCTCTCTTTCTCTCTGTGTTCAGCCGCCGTCCAGTACACACGTCATGCGACGCGCTCTGCTCCGTTAAACAAATCTATTTGTTTTGTTAACAGCGTTTTTTTAATTTATCGTTTAACCTGCCTATCTCAACACGAAGTGATTGAAGCAGTATTCTAAGGTGAGTTTGAATATCAATTTAAATATCAATCAACATAAAAATTGATTTATAATCATAACCTCAATCTACAATCGTTTGCCTCATAGTCGACTTGAAATCGTACAGAAGGTGGCCGTCAACTTCAAGTTGTTGTTTAGTTCACTCACATGAAAAGAATTAAAAAAAGCAAAAAAAAAACAAAACTAAGACGAAACGATATTTCAATAAAAAAATGATTTGGAATACAATAATTTATTTCTGTTTTGTTTACCGATGTTTTCAACATTTTTTTTGTTTTGATTTACAATTTTTAATGTACTTTCGATTTTCGTTACTTTTGTTCTATTTGTTTTTTTAATTATGGTTTTTTTTTATTCCGGGTTTCAGTTACTTTTTTCATTTTTTTCAAAAAAAAAAAAATAATTTGTTAATCATAATAAAAAAAATAACAATGTTCTTTTTTTTTTCTTTAGGAAAAACTGTGCGATGCCACCGAAAAAACGAAAATGTACGGCTGGTGAAAGGTGCATAAGATGCAACAGATTGTTGCGTTATGATACCGGAAAACAGAAGTCCATTTCTTCAGATGATGACGTACACTTATATACTAAACTACTAGGTAAACGAGTAGAGAAAGGTGACGTTTTATGTCATCTGTGTCGTTCCGCAATCGCTAAATCCCGAACGGTTTCACCATCGACGAGCAGTGATTCTGATCCTGAAGAAAATCTTTAGTTGGATTTTAATCCCGAAGAAAATCCTCTGCCAAACGTCAATCCCGAGGAAAATCCTCTGCCAGATGTTGATCGCGAACAAAATTCTGTCGATCCTGTAGAGAGACATTCATCAACACTCTCCAATTTGACAGTATCAGATGACACAGAACAATCTTCGGAACAGTCTTCGCAACAATTGTCACGGTCGGAGTCTGGATCTTCCACAGGACAGTCATCACAATCTTCTAAGGACCCTCCTTACGTTCTTCGTCCAAGAGAACCGGACTATGAAATGATCGAGATGCCTTTCAACAGAGTTACCGCGACTCACAAATGTTGTTGCGTATGTCTTACTCCAATTACGACATCTCCGGTTGTTCCGTTTAAAGCGAGGTTACAGGTATTTATAAGTTCACGAATTTTCATTCCAAAAGGCAATCGCTGTTGTCCTGTACATCTTATCAGTGAACGTATGTACGTTGACGAAATTTCAAACTTGAAAATATTTTCGAATACTTGTACTATCAGTTCTCAAGAGTTGGCATTATTTTTGGATGCACTGTCCAAAAAATGCGACAACAGTATTTTAGACAGAGTAGATGATTACAATTTATCGGCAGAGCGCATAAAATCGCTAACTGGATACACAGTTGCAGAAATCAAGACTCTAAAAAACATGTTGGTCACTTTGCGAAATTCTCAAAATCGCAGTATTAATCAAGCTCTTTTAATATTCCTTTTTAAATTAAGAACTGGAAATTCCAACACAATCACTGCGTCAATTTTCGATATCAAATCTGAACAACTAGTATCTGCTTATTGCAAATCGGTTTTGGATTCATTCGCGAAAGACGTCTTTCCACTTCGTTTCGGAGCTCGGGCATGTTCTCGCGAAGATTTAATTGCTAATCACACGTCGCCTTACGTAAAAAAATTACACGGATTTGAAGATCGCCTGCTCTTGATTGCTGATGGTTCATACCTTCGACACCAAAAAAGTAGTAATAATTGTTACCAAAAAAAATCTTTCTCTGGTCAGAAAAAGTGTCCACTCTGTAAACCCTTCACAGTTTGTGCCACAGATGGATATGTAATAGATGTTTACGGACCGTACGAAGCAATTGTGAATGATGCGAAAATCTTACAACATGTACTAAGTGATCCGAACGGCTTGAGATCAATCCTCAAAAAAGGGGATGTTTTTATACTTGACAGGGGGTTCAGAGACGTCAAAGATTGGTTAGAATCTCAAGGGTTCGTTGTGTTGATGCCAGCGTTGAAAGGCAAAAGAAAGCAACTTCCAACAAATGAAGCAAACGAAAGTCGATTTGTTACGAAATTGAGGTGGGTGGTAGAGGCTGTCCACGGTATAATCGGTAGTAAATTCAAACTCTTGCATAATCAGTTTAACAACAACATGTTGGATTCAGCGATGCTTTATTGCAAAGTAGCGAATTTTTTGGTTAATGAGTTTGGAAAAAGACTGAATTGCGATACCGATTTACAAGATCAAATTGCCGAGCAAATGTTGAAAAGAAAAGACGTTGACAATTCTTTAGCGAAAGTTGTGGAAGAACAAAACTGGAATAGGAAGAAAAGGATCTTCAAACCGTTAACATCAAATGACGTATTAGACTTTCCGGAAATGACAAAGCAAGATTTGAAGATCCTTTTCACTGGCTCGTACCAGTTATCGCAAACTGTTTCATACTTAGCTGAAATGTATACCGAAGAAGGACTTTTGAATATGCAATACTTGTTGGAGGACGATACCATTTTGAAATGTGAAGTTAAATCAAGACATATAAACAAGAAAGTATACAGATGTTACGTTCAGTACGACCCTAACAGTATTGGATATAACGGTATAAAAAACTACGTATGTGATTGTGCAAATGGGCTAAGAACTGTTGGTTGCTGTGCCCACGTTGCAACAATCATTTACTTTTTAAGTCATGCACGGTATTCGTCCAAAATCATCCGCCCAGCTCAAATTCTAACGAATCTATTTCACGTTGATAATGTCGAACCTGTTATTGAAGAACACAGTGACGAAGATTAACAACATAACAATCATGTTGCAATGTATGTATTACTTGTGTCTGTTTAATGTATATATTAGATGAATGTATGTAATATTATTATAAATAAATAGATTTTTTAAAATACAATGACTTTTAATTATTGAAAAAACCGAAATAGCAAATACCATTTTCATTTGATGACATGTGTAATTTTTTTTTTTTGTTAGCTGTTTGACATCAAATTTGTAATCGGCGACCTCAGAAACCCCAAAATGTACTTTTATTAAGTAAAATAATTGAAAAATATGATTTTGTGTCATTTTCGTAACTGAAAATGCTCAAATTATAAAAACGGAATTTATTCAAGTTTGATTTTCGGACGCTAGAGACGACCGAATTGAGCCCAATTAGCGTCATTTTGTAGAGGAAGATAGTAGCTTTCTATGCTATGGTGCACGATTTTTTACCATTAATACGTCAATAAAAACCATAGCATTAAATACAAAAAATGACGATTTTTTACGGTTTTTATGCCATTAAAATTATGTTGCACATGATTTAACTTTACGAAAAAATCTGGAGAAATTCAGGGCATGTCTACACATCTGAAACAAAATTTTGGTTGTGTTAAAACCGCTTTAAAATGCATTTGAAAGCTCGAAAAAAAATTAAACATAAAAAAAACGCATTTTTTGCGATTATGGTGTTTTCATAAGGGTTTAGGGGGTTAAAAAATATCTCTAAAATTTTGTTTTTCAGCCCTCTTTCAGGTTTTTGGGTCGATTCGATCAAACTCGGTGGGGGCCGTCAGACCCCCCTTAACCGGCTACCCCCTTTTTCATAATTTCTCATATTTTAGTCATATTTGAGATTTTCGGAGAAAAAATGATTTAAAACAGATTCAAGTTCTGATCTATTTCCCAAAAACACTTTTTTTCACTGAAAATTCATGATTTCACATTTTTTCCCGGAAATTTCTTTTTTTCCTATGACCTGAGTGAATGGCTGCGGAGATACTCGAAGAGAAACTAAAGATGAAAAGAAATGAGATTTTCGTAAAAAAAACTGATTATTATTTTTTTTTCCCCGAAAATTTTCCTTTTTCCTATTACCTGAGTGAACGGCTGCGAAGATATTCGGAGAAAATTTAAAGATGAAAAAAAATCAGATTTTCCTAAAAAAAACTTGTTCTTATTTTTTTTCGGAACTTTTTCTTTTTTCTATTGAGTGAAAGGCTGCGGAGATATTCGGAGAACAGTTATAGATGAAAAAAAATGAGATTTTCGTAAAAAAAACTTATTACATTTTTTTATCCCTCATATTTCTGAAAAATAATGAATTTCCGAAATGTTTGCAAACATTATTTTCCTTAAGGGGTAACACCACTGTACCGGCCTGCCACGAAGCTTTTTAGAAAAATAATATTTGGGGTAATTATTAAGCATATATTGAAGTATATTGCAAAAAAAATGTACGGGAAAATATTACAAAATGGCGACACTGCAGCAAATTCTTCCGAGGCATGTTGAACTTAAGGTGCTTTGCGGCACGTAGTATAACTTGTGCCAATTTTAATCTGGACAAAATAATTTTTTTTATTACATCTAGATGAGTGTAGTGTTACGTACCGAACGGTACCCCGGGTTTCCCGAGTGAAATATTATTTTGTGGGCTGCTCTGCTCGTCCCATACGGGCCCGAGTTCTCTGGGAGGATAAAGGGGAGGATGCCAGAATACTTTGGTGCTTCCGATTATAACATGGTTTATTTATTAATAATAGCCGACTTACAATGTTGTTGACGCCTGAATGAGTGAACACACACACACCACACACATACACACTCACTAATTTTAACAATATAGAACTGGTTAATTCGATATAAAGTAATTTAACGGCGCGGCTCGTGTTATGTTTTCAATTTGAAAGAATGAAATTAGATGTAATAATGAATGCGTCTCTATCGCGGCGGTGTCGACTGCGCACAAGTCTGACAATCCTGTGCAACCACCTTTTGCACCGGGTTCACTAGGGGATACTATCCACCTCCCAAATGCAAGGGAATTATCGTCGCCGCGGAACGCTTTGTGCGTGAGTAGGAATCCGAACCCAGGGAACAACCCCGTAGACGCGGTACTCGCGACACCATTTTAACGACCGAAGACTGACGGACGCGAACCCGTGAAGACGCGGGAGTCTGGGATCGCGACTTGCTTTCGGCCGGAGTTATACCCCAACACCAGGTTACTTCCGTGGCTAGATGGGAACTAAAAATCTTCACCGCCACCGGACCGGTGTTAGGGGGCGTCCATTAATTACGTGAGGCGTTTAGGGGGGGGGGGGGGTCGAGCGAAATCTCACCCAATCTCACGTGGGGGAGAGGGGGGGTTCGGCAAATATCACGTAATTTTAGTAATTTTAGTAATTTTAGTAAACACATAATTTTTATCACGTAGGGAGAGTCTCCCTACTACTTTACATGGTGGAGTAAATGGTACTACAACCGCAGTTACTTCTACTACAATTTATTTTCCGTGAACGTATGCATTTTGAAAAATCTCACGTGAAATTAGGGGCGGGGGGAGGGGGTCGATCAAAATCTCACGACATCTCACCAGGGGGAGAGGGGGGGTCGAAAAATCGCCAAAATCACCTCACGTAATTAATGGATGCTCCTTTAGCTCGGTAGGTATCACTCCGGTGGGGGTTTTTGACAAGGTCCACGGAAAGTTGCTTGCTCCCTAAGTGGTCGCTCCGGTGGGGGTTTTTGACAACGTCCACGGAAAGTCGCTCGCTCCCAAAGTCCCACGGTCGAACTCCGCGGATCAGGCGATGCTTGATCAGCGGAATTCGATCGGGTACATCCGGTCTCACTATCGGCGTTTCCACACCCGACACCGGATAGAGACACGAGGCGACGAAGTCGTCGGAAAATAATGAAAGTTAAACCGTTAATAAAAACCCAATTATTGATATTATTGAACAAAACATTTAAAGTTTACGGAGACGTGACAGTAGCTAGTGAACCACGTTGGGGATTTTAGAAATATTGATTTTTGAGTAATTGCCGAGTATTCGACTAAAAATGTTCATTTAGACTAAATAAAACAAAATTCTTTTTTTTAGATTAAAATTAGCACAGTTATACTGCGTGCCGCAGAGGTTCGACATGCTTCGGAAGAATTGCTGCAGTGTCGGCATTTTGTAATATTTTCGGAAAAAAATTTCTAGCAATATACTTAATTATAAGCTCAATAAATACCGCAAGTATTATTTGTTTATCACATTTTCTCCCGCCAAAAAAAAAATATTTAAAAATACGCTTCCGTAAGGCCGTTACAGTGGTGTTACCCCTTACAGTCTTCATATAATTTCCGAGATTTTCCCGTGATCGTAATTAAAATGATGAAATATTCGGAGAAATTCGGAGAAACTCGGATGTTTGCATAAAAATAATTGTCCGCAAAACTCCGAATTCTTCATATTTGTTCCAATTTATAGAAAAATTCGGATAAATTTTTCGGAAAAAATCGGCGTTTTTCGGAGAAAAAAATGGCACTAGGGGCGCGGGTTCGTTCCCCGCGGCCAGTGCTTTTTTAAAAATTATTATTACTATTAATTCTTATTTGATTAGTTACTTTTTATTAGTTATCATCGTTATTTTAATTAGTTATCTTTTAGTGTCGAAAAATTTATCGCGCACTTTGACCGCTTATTTTATTAGTTTGTACATTAATTGAAATATAATAATAAATCTAAATTACAACTTATTTATCTTCTAAAAAATTATTTGCGCTTCACTCCCACCCGTCCCTATGCCAAATAAATTGTAATTCACAAAAGTAAGCGGAAATTTATTTATATTCGTATTATTATATTCATGCTCATCTACTTTCATCAAGCGATAAAGCATTATGATAATGCGTTATCGCTTGATGAAAGTATATGAGCGTATAGTATATGAAAGTATTCTAATCAAATAAGAATTAATAGTAATAATAATGTTAAAAAAAAGCACTTAGCGCGGGGAACGATCCCGCGCCCCTGCGGACCGAAGCCAGGAACGCTACCAACGGGACCATCTCATCGCTTGTAGAATATGTGCACTTTCTGGTACTTACGATGCGCGGCCGGATGGATGATTGGCGAGTCTTTGGGGATAATGCTTTATTGCTTGATGAAAGTATGAGAATTAATATAATAATACGAATATAAATATATATCCGCTTACTTTTATGAATTATAATTTATTTGGCATAAGGACGGGTGTGCGTAAAGCGTAAACAATTTCATATAAGATAAATAAGTTGTAATTTAGATTTATTATTATATTTAAATTAACGTATAAACTAAAAAAATAAGCGATCAGAGTGCGCGATACATTTTTTGTACACATTAATAACGCAGAGAATCAAGAGCTAAATAAGCATTAAAATCATCTAAAAGCCTCGCGCGTGCCGTCGGGTGACGTCACGCGCGAGTCGTGCTCAGATTGCTTTTTCTCTCGAAGCCTTCGTTTCGGCTTGGCAGCACATGAACGTGCTCAGCGTCCATGGATTGGTGTAGCTGCCGAAGGCGCGGTCGGGAAACTTCGACCGTGCTCGGCTCTTTCCGAAGTGTCCGAGCGTCGCTCGCTCACGGACACGCGCTACCATGATTGTGTGATGGGCGCGTAAGAGACTAGAGAGGGGGTAACTTTTACGCGCGATCCGGCTGCACTTGACGCGGGTTCGATCCTCGGTAGCAATGTCTTGTTTTTTTTTATTAAGCATATACGAATTAAATATCATAAATAATGCCTGAACAGGCGAGAATAGCTAAAGCGAGAGTAAGTTCGAAATTTCCTGAATATAAAATGAAGAAAAAAAAAAGTTGATTCACCGGGGATAGAACCCGGACCGTAAGCATCGCTAATCCGCCACGTTGCCAACTCAGCCACAACGCTCATTACAGTTAAAGAAACATTTATGATATACCCTTATCCATAATGTATTCATAATGTATTCATATAATATCGCGAGATTCATAATTATACTACGACGTGTAAACCTCGTGCTTTATTTAAACGTGTGTACAGAAGCGTAGCTATTTAGCGAATGCCGTTACCGGCTGGATCCCTGACTAGGAGGGTTCAGCGCATGCGTATACACACGGTTGTTTGTACGTTGCCAACCTTACATTTATAATGTTAATACGTCACATTTCCTCCCTTTCAAGTTTAATACTCATCTGCCCCGGTTTGAACCTTCGGCTTTTACTTCCCTCGCGATAGCCATAATTACTTACGTTACTCTAGCGTTAATCAATGGCTTAATTTAGCCTTACCATATAAATTATACATTGTTTACAAGCATTGTCTCCTGATTTACAAATTTAACCTTATCACGGGTTCAATTGTTCGTTTCGGCCTCTGGCTTACATTCCCGTCCGAGGCTTTACTAGTACTTTTCCTAATACTTTTACGCTCCTCTCGCTGATTTACTAGCTTTCGATCGCCTAAATCTTTGTCAACAGGCCCTGATTCCTTGGGCTCGGTTTGAATTACGGATTCCGAAGAACTGAACTTTTCCGGTGATTTGACTGCGTTTTTCTCCTCCAACGCTGAGTCACCTGTATTTATCACTTCCGGGACCATCGTTGGTGCCACCTTTGAACGCTCGGATTCACATTTTTGCTCGAGCGTACGGTCCTCTCTCTCGGTGATAACACTCTCACCGAACTCTTCTTCATAAAACGTACCCGCTTTTAACAATTGCCCGTGCGGAAAACTGATAGGGCATCCCTAATAAAAATAAGGGCCTTTCAGGGCTTTCCTAGTGCTTTCCCAAGTAGGGATTTCCACAATGTGCCCAGACTTGGCCATTATCGGGATAAACTTGTAGGGATTCCCACAATAGGCCCCGACTTGGCCATTATGGGGATAAACCTGTAGGGATTTCCACAAAAGGACCCGACTTGGCCATTATAGGGATAAACCTGTAGGGATTTCCACAATAGGCCCAGACTTGGCCAGTATAGGGATAAACAAGTAGGGATCTCCACAATAGGCCCAGATCTGACTATTATAGCGATAAACCAGTATAAATAGCTTAGGCTACATGGTTGATGGTATTTCAATTATTCAAATCGATTATATACATCGATCGAATAATATTATCGAACGCAGATTGGAAAAAAAGCGTAAGGGCATTAGCAAATAAAAAATCAACGATGAAGACAAATATGCAGACAAACATCAGACTATTTATTTATGGAATTAAAAAAACCTTTCACATAGATACAAACAATTACTCATGGTTTCACTCATGCATGGAATAATGCCAGCGCATAAGTGTGAACAGTCCCAACCGGTATTCTCGACTTTATATAGCAACTAATTTGAGCTCAATACTCATCATAGGGAAAATTATTTCTTCTGAAGACTTCGCTGATATTTCCCATTCATAAACTTTATCCGACTGTGTAGGATAAGTAAATAAATTGGTCTTTGTTTTCCAGATCTTTCCCTCAATGGAAATAGTGTCTAGTGATTCAGTAGACCCATATATTTTTTTTTATTTCTACTACACATCCATTCCTTAGAATGGATTATTTTTTGTATTAATTTTGTCATGGCAGTTTGTCATAAAGGCTCACATGCAAATACGCAATCACATTTCTACGCGCGCACACATACATACGCATGTACTCACGCCCACACCTATGCACATGAACAATTGCATAAAAACAAATACAGATATACCCTGAGGCATTTAACATACACGTATATCCACTGATACGGATATTTTGTGGCGCTGAAATGGTTATGACGAGGCGCCGTTGAGGCATTTTCAGGGCGCTAAAATGGTTTTGATGAGGCCCCATTGAGGCAAATTATGAGGCCCCGGTCGTTGCGCCTTTAATGGCCCTTGTTGACAAAGTGTGACCGGCCGCTAACGGCCCTCATGTGGCTTCCAGATTAGGGCCCGAATAAAGTTAGCGGAATATTATTGGGGCCCGATCACAGCCCCAACTCAATTTCCGCACGGGTGGTTAACATGTCTCCTCCACTCGAGTTTACAATTTCCTTCTGGCACACATACATACATCCGTTCGCCCAGACAATTTGCAATTTTCGCTCTGCACAATGTTGGTTTGTCCACATTTCTATAATTACGCGCATATACGATTTCTCCTATCTCAAAAGAAACGTCTCTTTTACCTCGAAAATTTCTAATTTGTTTCTCTCTTTCCTTTTCCACTTTCGAAATCTTAATACTATCGAGTCTCGTCATTGCATTTCTGCCGATCATCAATTTTGCAGGGGTCTCCCCGGTTGTCGAATGAGTTACATTTCTGTACGTCAATAAACATCTATTTATAAGGGTGGACATTCTTACATCCTTGTCGTTTATACCGAATAACGCTTTTTTAATACCCCTCTTAAATGAACCAACGGCGTTTTCCGCCAAGCCATTCGTTGCGGGGTGGTAAGGCGCCGAGGTTCTATGCACTATACCATTTTTTGTGCAAAACTGCTCAAATTCTGCCGAAACAAACTGCCTCCCGTTATCGGAGAATATCATTTTTGGAATTCCAAATCTCGCGAAGCATTCTCTTAACTTCTCTATCGTGCTGGCTGAGTCCGTTTGAGTCATTTCGAAAACTTCCGGCCACTTTGAATAGGCGTCTACAATTAGAAACTAAGTTTTCCCACGAAAAGGACCCAAAAAATCAATATGCACTCGTTCAAAAGGAAACTTCCCTTCGCGAAATTTAACCAACGGTAATTTCTCCGGTAATTTAGCAGTTGATGCGCACGCTGCGCAACTTTTTACGTATTCTTCTATTTCTTTATCTAAACCTGGCCACCAAAAGTACTGTCGGGCCAGTGACTTTATTTTAACAATTCCCATATGCGAGCAATGTATTTCCTTTAACATTATTGTTCTCAATTTTTTGGGAATGATGACTCTATATCCGCACATTACTACGTCTTTTTCCACCGCAATTTCGTCCGGTCTCCTCGCATACGACTTTAGAGACTCATCTATTTCTTTCGGCCAACCATCCCGACAATACTCGTACACTCTACTAAGTACAGTGTCTCGTCTCGTTTCTATTTTAATTCTCTTTCTTGAAATCGGAATGCGATCTTCTACAATAAAATGGAAATAATCACCTTTTTCGATCTCTGGTTTGATTTCATTCAAAGGTAACCTTGACAATCCATCTGCTCCTCCATTTAATTTTCCTCGAATGTATTCGAATTTGTACTTAAAACCGCTTAAAAAAAGCGCCCACCGTTGCAGCCTCCCTGCCGCCATGTGCGGAATACCTTTGTTCTCCCCGAATAGTGCTTGCAACGGCTTGTGATCTGAGCATAGCACAAATTCATTTCCGAGTAAGTACTGATAAAATCTAGTAACTGCCCAATAAATTGCCAAGGCTTCCCTGTGAATAACTGAATAATTCCTCTCTGCGTCGCGTAACACTCTTGACGCAAAAGAAGTCGGTCTTTCCGACCCGTCTGGCAAAACATGTAGAAGAACGGCTCCGACCCCGATCTTTGACGCATCACAAACTAATTTAATTTTCCACTCAGGATTGAAATGTATTAGACAACGTTCCGTCGTCATTTCTGCTTTAATTTTAGCGAAAGCCTTTTCGCACTCATTATTCCATTCATATTCTTTCTTCTTAAGCAATTCATGCAATGGTGATAATGTCTCAGAGATGTTTGGTAAGAATCTAGCGTAATAGTTTACCATTCCTAGAAAAGCTTGTATTTCTGAAATATTTGACGGTCTACGCACGTTAACTATCGCTTCTATTTTTTTTTGGATTCTTCCTTAGACCGTTGAATCTCGGTCTGAAAAAATGAACATTTCTTCAAATTTAACCTAAAACCCGCGTCATTTAAACGTCGAAAAACTTCTTTCAAATTTTCAAAATGCTCCTCCTTTGTTTTTCCCGTTACAACAATGTCGTCTAAAAAATTTATCACTCCTACTGCGCCTTGTAGTACCTTCTCAACTATTTTTTGGAAAATGGCATACGCCGGTTTAATTCCAAATGGTAATCGATTCAAAATGTAAATTCCCCGGTGGGTACTCCATGCCAACAGTTTCCTTCCTGTCTCAGAAAGGACCAATTGATTATACGCTGCCGTCATGTCAAGCTTTGTGAACCGTTCACCTCCGCTGAGTGTCGCGAAAAGCTCCTCTATTCTCGGAAGTGGATGTTTAACATCCTCCACAGCTTTGTTAACCGTAATTTTGTAGTCAGCACAAATTCTTATCGATCCATCCTCTTTCAAAATCGGAACTAAAGGAGTTCCCCACGGATTGTTACTCGTTAATTCGATTACTCCATCTTTTTCCAACCTATCTAGCTGTTCTTCGAGTTTTTTTCGCATCGCTATTGGAACCGGCCTTGGTTTTGAAAAAATCGGCTGCACATTTTCTTTCAATTTTATGTCGATTTTTTCATACTTATATTCGCCTGACTTATCTTCGAATAACGTTTTATATTGCTTAACAATTTTTTGAATCTCAGTGTCCGTTTCTATTGTATTTTCCGAAGCAATGTAAAAACCCAACAGTTTCATTAAATCTCGTCCCAGCAATGGTCTACTGCCTTCTCGAACGATTATCCAATTTCCACGAACTTTATCTCCGTTATTTACCATTTCGACTTCGATTTAACCAATTGGATTCAAAATACTGTTATCGTACATTCTTAATTTAATCGAAGTAGGTAACAGTGGACAGTTCGATAGCTTTTCTCTATAAATTTTCTCTGGCATAACCGACCGTCCGGCACCAGAGTCAATTTCGACCTCTACCGCTTTGTTGTCCATCAATATTTCTTTAAAAACCGAATGAATTACTTCGCTCGAATTAGTAACTTGATACATGTTCACAAAATCATCACAATCGTCCGTCGATTCTACATCATTTTGACTCGCGTTGGAATTTTTTTTCTTGCAGACTTTGGCCAAATGTCCCATTTTTTTGCATATTTTACACTTGTACTCCTTGTACCGGCAATTTGAAAAATTATGTCTTATACCACCACAGTGTTTACACTTAGGATCATTCGCTACCTCCGATGATCTCTTCGAATATTTTGAATCGTTGACCTTGACTTCTGGCTGGGCTTCCTGTTTCTATGACCTTGCAGCTCCGAAATGCCTGACTCGATGAACGTTTCACTCTGGGGCTGTTGTTGATTCCCGCAAGGTCGCTTCTTTGTTCCTGGCTGCCTCGAGAACCTCGTTCAATGTTGCTGTCGGACTTTGTTCACACCCTTTGTCCAAGACCCTCTTTTTAGGCCCGTCACAAATTTGTCCAAGACCCCCTTTTTAGGCCCGTCACAAATTTGTCCTTTATCTTGTCCGTTAACAGATTGCCAAATTTGCAGTTGATCGCTTTACTTTTAATTCTCGCATACCACATGTTGATTGTTTCGTTTTCACCTTGACGTAGACTGTAGAATTCGACTCTCTCCTTGAAAGCTGAAATTCTCGGTGGGAAATGCTTTCCCAAAATCTCACAGAGCTCCCGATATGGTCGAGTCGCCGGTAAATCTGGGTCGCACAAATCTTTGAGAATTTTATAAGCCTCCTGGCCTATAAGAGTAATAAGCACCGCTACTTGTCTATCCGCCGGAACATTATTCGCAAGAAAATACTGACTTAATCGTTCCTCGTAAATATCCCAGTCCTCACCTATCCGATACTCAGACAATGAGCCGATAGTAGAAAAAAACGAAACATTCGATATTTGCGGACTTTGGTTTGTTGACATCTGCCTCGAACGTTCTAGAGTCGCCGGTTGCTCTATCGCATGAAGTTTCTCGCTGGCCAACTTTTCTCGTTCAATTCTCAATGCTTCTTCCCGGGATCTCAAATCTGCTTGATATTCTTTCAAGGTCGCTCTCAACTTGTCTTGTTCTAATATTTGTTGTTCTAATTGTTTTCTTCTTTCTTGCAGCTGAGCTTTTTCCGCCTCCATTTTTCACTTTTCTTTTTTTATGGCTCGCAACTAACTCCTTTTTGTTACAACTTCACCTTGAAATCTCGTGCACCGTGCACGCTTTACTGTCTTTTTATATTTCGCCGTGGAATTTTAGTGCACCTTGCACAATTTTGCACACAACTTATCCCATCCTCGTCGCCAATTTATATAATATCGCGAGATTCATAATTATACTACGACGTGTAAACCTCGTGCTTTATTTAAACGTGTGTACAGAAGCGTAGCTATTTAGCGAATGCCGTTACCGGCTTGATCCCTGACTAGGAGGGTTCAGCGCATGCGTATACACACGGTTGTTTGTACGTTGCCAACCTTACATTTATAATGTTAATACGTCACAATTCATTTAATACATATTCCAATCCGCAGTACGGCCACACATCTATGTCGAGCTCGATCGGACGACAAACCTCGCTCCGTTCGCCTGTCGAGCGAGCGCGATTTGCGAGGGGCAGAGACATTACCCCCACCGAGCTACCCATTCGTGTTCTCGATGACTACGATACCGACTTGAGCGGTGATCACGGACTCGCGCGGCTACAAGGGAATCTGCAACCTCGACAGAGGCGATGATCACGAAATCATACTCCCGAACTCGCCGCCGCGATTTAGCGCCATTTACGAAGCACGCCGAAAAGGGGAGCGTTGTGCATCTCCCTACTAATCTCTGCCGGAAAGGGGAGCGTTGTACATCTCCCTACTAATCTCTGTGGTGTTGGGGTTTATTTCGGTTTCAATGACGGGCAGCCCCCGTCGCCATCAGTCATTCATGCAAGGAGACTATAGGGAAGGAGTCCAATCTTCGCATTCTGGCGCGTCCGTAAAAGTGCAATAAATAAGGGTTCCGCATAAGTGGCGCTGGGAACGTTAGTCATTGTGTACTCTATATACATGTAGGTTTTGCGCATGCGTTATGATCAGCTGTCTGTGTTGTTATTAGCTGTCGCATGAGCTGAAAATTTCCATTTTCCTAACCTTAATTCATTTTATAAGTAAATTTCGTGTAGCTGTAGTAGTGCTCTAAGATGTTTCTACATTTAAGTCGTAGTGCAATTACCCACCTAATTATGAAAAAAAAACACCTAAAAAATGCCATTATAATGTATATCCGACGTAAATATAAATTCCATTCAAATGTGGTTAGGTGGCCGAGATTATAGTGTGTAAAGGACGTAGAAAATGTCAGCGACTGGAACATCCGAGTGTAAATTGCAACCTCACATACCACTGCGTCAAGTGTAGTGCTTGAGACAAAAACGGAAAATGCACTTTGAATAACTTATCAGATAAACAGCTCCTCCGCTGTGCAAATTGCAATAACCTAGATCACCCAGTGGACTATAAGCGATACCTTTACTACAAGGTCATATACAAACGCTCATAAAGTGAGAGACATGAGACAACGACAACTCATAGAAAGAACTGAAGTGATCCACCCGAAAGTCACATAGGAAATTTCCTTTGCACAAGCTATAGCACTACCCGCAGCGATCGTAGCAAGACAGAGGTTTGCTACGCAGTAGCGAGCATCATCCGCAGTGACAGTAACAAGACAGAGGTTCGCTACACAGTGGCGAGCTTCATCGCAAGACTCACGCGTGTTCTCGCTGTGCATATTGCAATAACCTAGATCACCCAGTGAATTATAAGTGATGCCGATACTACAAGTTTATATATAAACGCTCATAAAGTGACAGACATTAGACAACGACAACTCAGCAAAAGAATTGAAGCGATACACCCGCAAGTCACATTGGAAATATCCTTTTCAAAAGCTATGGCACCGTCCGCAGCCAGAGTATCAACACAGAGATTCGCTACGCAGTAGCGAGCATCATCCGCAGCATAACAAGACCCACCGCTACCATGAGCCATCATTTTACATTTTACATTTATTAAAATAATATTAAGACTCAAAGATGCTGATAACAACAGTCCAAAGTCAACAATCTAACTATTACTGAGATGCGTTTGTTTGTTAAGTTAAATTTTACGCACAATATCAAAAAACTGTATGGCACTGCACGAGGTACTGCTTTCGATTCTCTCCTCGTAAAGTTTTTTTATAACTGCAATTCATTTTTTTTGTAATGAATTTTTTTTTTATGCCTTTTATTCGTAAATTAATTTGATTATTGATTACATATGTTATAAAAATCACAATAACAAAAATAAAAATAGTAATAATTCCCAAAAGCTATCAACGTCAATGTGTTTATTGATGGTTGATGTACGTCTGAAATAAAATTTTGACAATCAACACTTGTCATTGCAGAAAAAATATTTTTCAATGTAATAATTAATTTGTTTGTCTTTAATAAAATTACGTCAACAAAAATAAATCATCGTGCGAAAAAATGATTTATGGTGTAAGATTTCTAATCAGCAGGAAAAAATGAAATGAAAACATTTTAAGAACATTCAAAGATTGTCCATATTTCTTCTCTCGTTGTATGCAGTTTCTGGCCTCCCCGATCAAGTTGACCATGCGCAGGTCGTGTTTGTTTGGGTAGGCCTCGCATGCTGAAAGTAAAAAGAATATGTTTAAACATCTCACAAATATCACAGATATGTATACAGATAATAAAAAAAGTAATGTGCAAAATACTATCCCTGATGCAAAGTGTTGCGAAGAACATCGTTGTTTTCAGAACCCCAAGGATCTGAAGCGCCAGACATCTTCGTTAAGGTCTACAGTAACGGGTATTAAATCATGTGTATTTCATTTTTTTTTTGAATCCGTGTCATACATAGTGTTTGATTATTATCAGCATTCAATTACATGCTACAAGAGATGAAAAACAACAGCAATATGTCTTACAAGTCGTACGTGAGCATTGGAAAATATTTTACGTGGCTATGAAACATCCGAGGTTACAAAAACTCTAGAAGTGTATGGACAGTGCTGTACTGTAAATATTTTAAATAAAAGCAGGACATGCAGAGTATAAATTAACGCATTGAATAATTATGTTACCTTCGGAATGGAAAACAGAATACAGCAGTGCAGCCCTAATCTTTTTTGCTGTGCGTTATCTTTGGCAAGGCCACTGTGGCATCCTGGCACTGCACACGTTCTCCCCATCTTTCTGAAATAAAAATAGACATGTATTAAATTGAATAATCTCAAGAGATTTTGAAATATTGAACATAAACATTAAAGGTGGGATTTATTATATTTGAAATTCATTTAAATTCTCGATTCTGAGAAAAGCTTTAGAACGTACAGACTGATGATCAGTGCCAGGAACATAGATCTATTTTCTCTGTCAGTGCATAACGGGCAGAAGGGAAAAATAAATATAGTACCTTGAATAATCGCAAGGACCGCGGATTTCAAAAATAAGTTCCACGTATAACCTAAAACCTAAACAGAAAAACTTGGAAAAAAATATCAGATTAGATTTGTAATTAAAAAGTAAATTTTTCGATATCCCCTCGTCCGATACTCTTTTAAAGTCGCCGTCGCAAACAAACAATATTCGTGGACGATAGGTGTTTTTTTGACAAGCGTCAACAATTAGCCGCCATAACAGTCAGTTTCACCCTGTGCACTGGCTGTATTATTGTATTCTTGATACACTGAAGATACGGAGGACGCCTACAGGCCATATTTAACACCACGCTCGTGAATCGAATTTACGGACGTTTCTTATACACATTCACCATACGAAGATTGGACTCCTTCCCTATAGTCTCCTTACATACATGGCTCACGTAATGTCCGTCGTTTTTATTTTCAATCCCTGCCACGTGTGGCGCTAGTAGTCACCTGCTCAATAACTATGTATATATATATATATATATATATATATATATATATATATATATATATATATATATATATATATATATATATATATATATATATATATATATATATATATATATGCATGCCATATAACCTGTGAAGCAGCCGAACCCACCAAACAACGGAGAAAATGTTTATTATAATCATTAATATAATATGATTATTTCAATCGTTTAAAATTATGTAACTAGAAATGTATTTTTTTTACAGTTGGAGACCAGGAAGTGTATGATGCGTGCGTGTCGGTTTCTAAGCAAGCACGAAAATTTCAAGAAATAAATCGATACATATAAATATGAGGAAAAATATATTTATTTCCCTTGAATAATTTTGATTTTTAACAATATCAACATTTAATATACATTTTGATAAAATGACCGGTTTTTTCTTTAAAATACATGAATGAACCTTGAATATTTTTTACGTGGTTGTCACGTCGGGAAGGGACGTGGGCATATATTTTTTGATTCCCTCCTTTTTTGCCTACGACAAGCGCAATAGCACGGGATGAGGGTAAAAAGGGGTAGTGCTTGGAATGAGTTGAAATTAGGAAATCATGCAGTGATTTGGTATTGAGAAATAATCCGACAAATTTGTACAAACTTAACTATAGGTTTATTGCAAATAAGTGATCGGATAATTAAAGTTGCTTATACAGAAAAATGACAATGAAAATAACTATGAAGTCGGGGGAACAATCGGATTAACATAAAATGAAATTTGTTGCTTACATTGGTCGCTGTGTTTGTGAGTGTATCGGTGTGTAGGTACGCTCGCTCGCAAGAGTATCGGTTGTCGCTCGCAGATAAGGGCCTCGTTGACGGACGCCACGCTTAGCGTTCGGAAAGCGGTCACCAGCACCAGATTCTTGGGGCGCTAAGAGTGTTTATGTATATGCGCGTAGTAAATAGCACTTGAACTGTTTTACGGACTCGAGGCCGCGAGAGTCGACTAAACGTTTATACGACACTTCGGTCAAAACCCGAAGATGTATAATATTTAAAACTCTATGATACCGGTTCTACACTTCGAATTCTGTCAGAACAAGATTACGAAGTGAGGTAAATTTTGATTGAAGATTTCGCGAGACTGAGATCTGTATTTGATGGCGACTGTCGGGAGACTAAGATTTAGACTTGATAGAAGAACTTGAGTCGATGGTAGTTGTTGGAAGACTTGATGTGAACGCGATGGCAATTGTTGGAAGACTGACTTCAGGAAGGAAGTCTTTCTTGATATGAAAATTAGGAGGGGTTCGATAGTGGGAGAAGGAACTTTAAGGTTTAGCGTGATTGGTCGCGAATTCATGATTCGCAGAATTGATCTCGATCATTCCTTATACAGAGTTTGCACGCGTGGAAGGTACGAGACCTTTGTCCCGTGTTTCGGCGAAAAACGCATGGGATATGACCTAAGTATGCGCATGATCTGTGTTATGGTAAAGATTATATCGGGTGCGCGAGGAGATCGAGCGTCGGCGAGTTCTCGCTTCCTGTCGGCACCATGCTAAATAATTATCGGCCGGGACTTATTTAGGCTAGATGTCTAGGCAAAGTCTTCTCGTATCATTCGAGTGGTGCCTCATATTTCTTTCTGGGACTTCGATATTTACGCCTTGAAGAAATGCGAGGTTATAACACGAGGCGGACCGACTGAATAAAATAAACGAAAAATATGCTCGCGGAACGTACGCAAGTTCCGTTTAATGTTGTTACACGTCTTATTCTTAGATTTATACATTTAATACGCTTATGGCGGCAAATGAGGATATTGGGAATAACCGAGAGAAGGCACATTCGCTAGGATGTAACATGGTACAAAATTTCGAATTTTTTTTCTGCCGTTTCATTTTTTGTCAACCTATTTTCTGCCTGTAGCTGTTCTGTCTTCGTCCACGGAAATAGCGATGGGACACTTCCTTGTTTTAAGTGAGGGATTTTGTATTTCCCCTGGAATTTTTGTCATAATTCGAATGTAATGGGAAAAAAATAAAAATTCTTATTACGACAAAAAAAATGATCGAACTCACTATTCCATCGCGACTTAAAAAGCGGCGTTCCTAAATTATTTCGGTTTTATGGAAATGCTTCTCGCAAACTCCTATTCCATATTTCACACAGCTGCTCTTTCGCCGCACAGCTATTTTCCGCAAATTCTCACTTTGCGAGTTCTTGGGAATTGTGAGAAAAAAATCACCTTTTCTGGGCTTGATTTGTACCCTGAGGTACAACCAGGGACGATGCATGTCGGCATGATTTATCTCAAACCAATTACCGCTCTTCGTCGTTTCATAATTATAACCTAAGTACACACAATACAGAAGGTATGTCATGGTAAACAAAAAATACACTTCACAGATCGCGAATTGATTATTTCACATTTAAAATGTTCTGAAAATTGAATTGTACTCGCAAGCCACAAGTGCACATACCGGAAAGACCATTCGAGTTGTCGGGATGAATCCAACGCCATTCTCCGAGTCTACGAAAAGTTTTGAAAACCTACCCACGAGCCTAAATTTGTTGGTAAGCGGCTGAGATTTTGCCGTTCGAAAAAGCGCAATTTCGGCGAACCGGCGAACCGGCCGAAAGATGGACGACTGTTTCAGGTAGTTCTATCGCGCTTCACACTAGTCATACCACTGATCATACGTGACACTTGTCCAATTTATATTTTTAACATATGCAAAAAAAATTGCAATAACAGTAACTTTTCCATGTGTAAACTGTTGAATTAATGTTCACAATTAATTGGAAAAACGAAAAAATAGTTATTTCAACGCTTCTTCGCACAGTATTTCTAGGTTTGATTTTTTATCAAAATTGGTACTATATTCGTCTCTTTTTACTCAACCAGGCGAGTTTAACCTCCATGCTTTTTAACGTCGATCTGTCAAAACAATGTCAGGTGCGGGAAATATAAAGCATTGAAATTCGAATGAGTGAGACGAGGTTAGGACTACCGTCAGCTGTTGCCTTGCTGTCATACAGGGAGGCTAGAGTGGGAGGAGTCCGATCTCTTATGGAGAGACTTGAAAAAAGTGGCTACAAAAATGTGGTCATACCCGGATGGCGCCACTATTGCTAAGACGTCGAGAAGTGAGCTGCGTGTGACAGAGACGGAACAAGTAAATAATGAGAAGTGAACTGTGCATAAGGCAGCATGATACTTGAGAAGTAGGCTGCGTGCGAGAGAGATGCAAAATGATATATAGCCAGATCGCGCGCAAAAGTTACCCCCTCTCTAGCCTCTTACGCGCCCATCACACAATCATAGTAGCGCGTGTTCGTGAGCGAGCGACGCTCGGATATCTTCGGAAAGAGCCGAGCGCGCCGAAGTTTCCCGACCGCGCCTTCGGCAGCTACACCAACACATGGACGCCGAGCTCGTTCATGTGCGGTCAAGCCGAAACGAAGGCTTCGAGGGAAAAAGCAATCTGAGCACGACTCGCGAGTGACGTCACTCGACGGAACGCGCGAGGCTTTTAGACGATTTCAATGCTTATTTAGCTCTTGATTCTCTGCGTTATCAATGTATACAAAAAAATGTATCGGGCACCCTGATCGCTTTTTTTTTAGTTTATACTTTAATTTAAATATAACAATAAATCCAAATTACAACTTATTTGTCTTCTAAAAAATTATTTACACTCTACTCACACCCATCCTTATGCCAAATAAATTATAATTCATAAAAGTAAGCGGAAATATATTTATATTCGTATTATTATATTAATTCTCATACTTTCATCAAGCGATAAAGCATTATCCCCAAAAACAAGCGAATCATTCATCTGGCCGCGAATCGTCAGTACCAGAAAGTGCATATTCTACAAGCGATGAGATGGTCCCGTTGGTAGCGTCCCTGGCTTCGGTCCGCAGGGGCGCGGGATCGTTCCCCGCGCTCAGTGCTTTTTTTTAAATTCTGATTACCATTAATTCTTATTTGATTAGTTATTTTTATTAGTCATCATTATTATTTTAATTAGTTATCTTTTAGTGTCGAAAAATTTATCGCGCACTCCGACCGCTTATTTGATTAGTTTGTACGTTAATTTTAATTTAATAATAAATCTAAATTACAACTTATTTATCGTCTAAAGAATTGTTTGCGCTTTACTCACACCCGTCCCTATGCGAAATAAATTGTAATTCATAAAAACTAAGCGAAAATATATTTATATTCGCATTATTATATTCATTCTCATATACTATCATCAAGCGATAAAGCATTATCCCCAAAAACAAGCCACATCCATCCGGCCGCGAATCGTAACTTACGAGAATGAATCTAATAATACGACTATAAATATATTTCCGCGCTAGCAATTTTGGCAACTGCAAAGTCAACCGAAATAATCAACGGTTGAATTTGGACAGCTTTACAACTATAAAGTCGACCGTAAAAAAATCCTAATGATTGATTCAACGGTTGTTTAACCGCGGCCATTTTGTTTTCGCTGGATGGTTGTCTCACTCCGTCGCACAATCTGCTGCGGATATCCCCCCCCCCCCCCAGTGTTTGATGACTCAATTCTCCGCGAAACATCAATTTAATTATCAAGACAGTATAATTTGATTAATCATTAAATATATTGCGTCGAGTCAACCATCCAATCAACCGCCGAGTTAACCATCGAGTCAACCATCCACAGAAAACGCAGGATGGTCGACTTTCAAAGATGAACAGTTGAGAAGCTGTCCAAATTCAACCGTTGAACTTTTACGTTGGGTCAACTGTCTTGTACAACCGGTTGACCAAAATGACAGGGCGCTTACTTTTATGAATTACAATTTATTTGGCATAGAGACGGGTGTGAGTAAAGCGCAAACAATTTTTTAAAAGATACGTAAGTTGTAATGTAGATTTATTATTACATTCAAATTAACGTACAAACTAATCAAATAAGCGGTCGGAGTGTGCGATAAATTTTTCGGCACTAAAAGATAACTAATAAAAATAATAATTATAACTTAATAAAAATAACTAATCAAACAAGAATTAATAGTGATAATAATTTAAAAAAAAAGCACTGAGAGCGAGGAACGATCCTACGCTTCTGCGGACCGAAGCCAGGAACGCTACCAACGGGACCATCCCATCGCTTGTAGAATATACACTTTCTGATACTGACGATTCGCGGCCGGATGGTTGATTGGCTTGCTTTTGGGGATAATGCTTTATCGTTTGATGAAATTATGAGAATTAATATAATAATACGAATATAAATATATTTCCGCTTACTTTTATTAATTATAATTTATTTGGCATAAGGACGGGTGTGAGCAAAGCGTAAACAATTTTTTAGAAGATAAATAAGTTGTAATTTGGATTCATAATTATATTTAAATTAACGTATAAACTAAAAAAATAAGCAATCAGGGTGCGCGATACATTTTTTTGTATACATTGATAACGTAGAGAATCAAGAGCTAAATAAGCATCGAAATCATCTAAAAGCCTCGCGCGTGACGTCACCCGACGGAACGTGCTCACATTGCTTTTTCCCTTGAAGTCTTCGTTTCGGCTTGGCCGCACTTGAACGAGCTCGGCGTCCATGTGTTGGTGTAGCTGCCGAAGGAGCGGTCGGGAAACTTCGGCGCGCTCGGCTCTTTCCGAAGATGTCCGAGCGTCGCTCGCTCACGGACACGCGCTTCTATGATTGTGTGATGGGCGCGTAAGAGGCCAGAGAGGGGGTAACTTTTGCGCGCGATCTCGCTGCACTGCTTGCTGGGATGCGTATTCGATCCTCTTCCATCTCTCTTACACGACATCGATACTCAGCTTCGTGCTCGAGGTTTTAGAGATAGTGGCGCCATCCCGGTCTGACCACATTTTTGTAGTCACTTTGAAATGCACAGATCGGCCTCCTCCCACTCTAGCCTCCACGCTGTCATATCTCTATAGTAGCAAGTGGTAATAAATCCAATACCGGCAGCTCAAATTAAACTTGATATTACATAAAAATTAGGTCAATAAGCGTATTTTTTTCTGAGAACACTGGATTATTTTTAAGAATCTGACGGATTCCATTTTTATATTTCTTTTCTCCGTAATTAGGTCAATAAACGACCCTGAAATTTTACAGGGACGATTATTAATATACTTAGTGAAACTAAAAAAAAATTATGCAAATCGTATGGATTGAAGCCTGGCGATCGGACTACCTTAATTATCGATTTTTGAATATCGAAAGGTTCATACACGTTGTTCAATTGGTCGCAGATATCAAAAATAATTGTCACACCACGAAACAATGAATATTTACAAATACATGGGGTGGGGGTAGCGAAGCAGGTCATTCATGACGTACCCTCACGATACCCATGGCCTCGAACAGCCTATATGGATACAAACACGAACGACAGTTTGCCGATACGGGCGCTATGATAGTTTGAAGTGGATGCTTTACGGAAAATGTGGGATAACTGCCAAGGTAAAAAATGCGGAGACATGCAAAGTCTGAAGTGACCAGGCCTCGGTCGAGTATTGTTCCTTTGTGGAAAAAGGTACCTATCGAACGGAGGAAGGCATGGCTGCGCATTAAGGTTTTTGTACCACGTATATTCAGCATCTCGGAGCAAACGGAAAATAGAAGAGGCTCCGAATGGCTTGTATATTGTCAAGCCAAGGCCATCGTGAACTTTGGCAGAGAAGGAAAGGTTGCGCTTGTAGCTAGTAATTTGCAGAAAAAAAAATTAAAATATAAAATAACCACCGGGTGATGGTGTCCGGTTTCGGCTCTGGTGGTATTTTGAGTTAAGTAGCATTGTGCGTGACCGCTTAGCCGTGCACCGGCTGGCGCATCAACCATCGACCGGAAGGCCAAAACTTGTGATATTTTGGTGTAGATCATAGCACGAGTCAAAGTCGGTGCGCGTACGAATCAGAAGAAGATGAGGCCTTCTATACCGGTAAAGGGTTTTCCGCAATTTCCCCGTACTCTCGGCAAACGCGGTATAGTGAAACTTAAAGGCTCGCTCACACTAGGTCGAATAGCGAAGGCCGCAGTCGACATGGCAATGCCGTAAGCACGCCGACGTCGACTGCTCCATTAGGCGGACGACCTACCCTGTTGCAAAAATCCGATAGGATCCTGTAGCCAACGATAAAAATCCGATACATTGCTGTTTGGTCTATTGGCAGCACAGATAGCGGATTCTCGTAATTTATCTGGACTCATTGGAATGTTCGCATGTACGGTATCTATTTGGATACACCGATATGGAATGTATCAGATTCTATTGTTTTTATGAGCAAGATGGAATTTATAGGGAATTACGTATGTGCGATCTACTGGATCAAAACTGCATTTTACACTGATTAACAAGTTGCGTGCATTTATCAGCAGCTACGGATTTAATTTGAATATTTTTCTAATTGTATTTCCATAAGTTATAAATTTATAAGTTTCAAATGGACTTGACCGTTTGGAAGCGAATGTGCATAAAAACGGGAAAGACCACGCTTTTTTGCTATCGGATCTCGAATGCAAAAACTGATACGTATGAAACTGTACTTATTTCGCCTTATGAGAAATGACAGATATATTAGGACCAAGTTTTGTATGGGATAGAATTTGTGATTCCGTGGATAAAAACGCATCATTTTCCGATAAAAATGTACGTTTTCAATATGAATGAATCAGATATTTCAGATGAGTCACTTCATCAGCAGTAATTGGTATTGACTGATTAACATTTAATGGGGGTATACAGATTCAATGATCTTATTGGTAAATATGGGTTTAACCTGTATATGTTTTAATCAGAGTTTCTAAACTTATCCAGGGTGAAGACAGAATATTTAAGATAGGGCTCTATATGGATTATCTAATGCAAAACTGCCCTTTAAGCCTATGTGAATGCATATGTTAATGCAGATTACAATGTATCTGAGCATCTCGGCATTTATTCGTACAGTCAAAAAATCAGCTGAATAATGAAGCTTGGATGTTTGTATGAAAATATGAGTCAAACTTATATCCGTTCGAAACAGTTTCCTACATGTGTTTCAACTTGGCGTTTTCCAACCTATGCAGATATCCAATAAAAAATGGCATCTCCATCTATGGTAATGTATACGTAAGTACAAAACTAGTCTATTTGCGCATATATGTATTTATTTGTATTGTAAAAGATTCAGCCTCAGAATCGGGTCTGCTTTACGTGAAATAGCCTCTTTGTTACACAAAACACAGAAAGCGTTTATGGTTTTCATTATTTTGTTCACATTTTTTGCATTTTCAAAAATGTTAGAAAAAATAGAAACAGACGGCAGTTCACACTAGTACGTGGGTATACTTCCGAAAAGCCAATACCTTTTGTCCATCTAAAATTTTGCACAGATTTTTGTTGTTACATTTCACGCTCAAGTTTTTTACCGTAACATTTTTTTTCTACTGAATATCTAGTGGATGTTAGGAAATGCCATAAAAAAAATCAACGGCTAAACTGATACAAAGAATAATACAAAAACTTTTAAAAAATCACCATACTGCCTCTACAGAACTGAGTGTTACATTGTTTCTCTCCCTCTCCCTCCTTTAGTGCTTGAGAAGACTTGTCCCAGGGCGCCAAATAAATGTCGCGTTCTCTCTCTCTCTGCCCCCTCTCCCACCCACTCTTTCGATAGAATCCGATAGGTGTAGAGACAGAGACATCAAATTTCGATAGAGATGTCTCGGAATGAATGGGATTCGATCGGTTTCTGTCGGTCTTTTTCAACAGATCGTGTGATTCGATCTGTCCATATATGCATGGCTTTATCTGTAGTTAACAAGGGGATTCCGTTAGACGACAATCGAGTTTAGCGATGTGCTTCTACAGGATATTAGGTAGGTACTGATGTTCCTTGAAACAGACCAGCTTTCAACTCGGCCTTAATTTCGAGGTCAGCCGCCCTAACTACCGCGCGGAAGACTCGAGTTCGAGACCCCTCAAAGGTACTTTTTTCGATTTTGTATACGGTCGTTAATTTTGTTAACCTTTTTTATGCTACGAACATTTTGCAAAATGTGTTTGCTTGAGTTAAATTATTTTTAAATAATGAAATTATACGTGGGTGAACAGGACTTTCATTGTTTGTCGCTAAACATTATTCTATTTTTAAATGGTTAATTAATATAAAAAATCACATATTATTTAACATAATAATTTTCTACTTTCGATATTATCTGGTTATCATCAGATGTTGATGTAAAAACAAAATCACGGCTCATCCATCATTCAAAAATAATGTAATCCAAGCAAACACATTTTGAAAAATGTCCATAGCATAGAAAAGGTTAAAAAAAATAAAAGAACGTATTAAAAATTGAAAAAAAAATCTCGAGGGATCTCGAACTTGCTTTGTCTACAATAGCGTTCGGTGGGGGAACAAGATACGCCCTTTGCTTGCCGGCACTGTACGCGCGGCTACCGGCGACCGGCATCGGCTAGTCAGTTCTTCTTGATCACTCGGCACGACAACTGGTATCCATAAAAGTTCCGAACAACCCGAAGAAAGTGAAAAAAGCGAACACGTGAATTGTGATAAACGTGCAGTGAAAAACACGGACACGGCTGTGCCATACCACTGGATATTTCTTAGTAAGTACATTATTCAAAGATTGAGATGCGTTCAGATTAACACTCCGTCTGTAATCGTTTTTCCGGTACCGTCCGTACGTAAATCTGGATATTTCAAGACCTACCATCCTTTTATCAGGTTAATACAGTTGAACATTTTTGAAAAAAATCATGCCAGTGTTCGAAATATTCACTTCAATATATCAATCATAAAATTATCGAAAAATATTTTTTTCCATTTATTGTTTGTTAAATAAATGAAGCAACTTATTAGGCAAGCAGTTTTGTCTCGGATACGAAAGACCCCGGTTTGCAGACGAAATGTTAATAGCTTTTTCTTTTATTATTGTTGGGGATCAAAGGCTTTAGCTTTTTAAAATTACTTCTTGAAACTCATTAAGATTTATTTTACCGTGTGTGTGAACGTTAAATTTTTATTATATTCAGTCGTCGCGTACATTTTTATTCACTGAAGTATAACGATAAAAGAAACCGATAGAATCTCATAGATTCCATTCTATCGGTCTTCTTGTACAGGACCGAACTTACCCCTAAGGCCCGGTAGAAACAGATAGAGGATAGAAACCGATCGAATCCCATACATTCCGATACATATTTTTTTTTTATCACAAATGCATCCCACCCCAGAGAAGTCCAATTACGCGTACTTTTCGTATTGCGTAATTTGCGCAGCGAATCGGTAAACTACGCGATACGCCAAGCGCACGCTATGCATGGCGGGCCACCCTCGCGCTCAACTAATGTTCTTACGTATGTTGCAGACAAAACAAATTTAAAAAATAATACGGGCGACAGCAGCACCGCCAGTAGCGGCAGCAGCGATGAGAGCAGCGCGACAGAGACGGCGTGATATTATATACTTCCATGTATATCCAATATTTTATTGGTTTTTATTTTAATTTTGATTTTATATCCAATGGGACTTCTTTGATACAGTTTTCTTAAACAATTGCAGTTTGTAAATGTTTTTATTTCTACTCATTCCTATACATAATTCCATATTGAACTAGCACGCTTTTGTCGCTTTTACGGCTTCCCGTGCAGAAATGTGACCGGGCATCCCCTGCATTGCGTCGGGCCCTCGCCAAGATTACCTCATCCGATTCGAAAAGATCCGAAATCTTTTATAAGACGGGTACATACCGATGAATGCAAATACAAAGTAATTGGCTAATACCAATATGTTCTCATAAGACAAATGATAATCATTATATTGAAAGTCCATATAGCAACCGATTTAATGAATCCTCACTCTGAGTTATCTGCATAGGAAAAAACCGATTTACACAGTTCAATGATTGTCCCGTATTTACTGATAAATATCGACGCCTATTCTTGAGGGTGAAACATTTACAATATTAGTACATTCCGATAGGTGCGGATGAAAAATAACTTGCAGATACACATACATTCCCATACAACAAAGGATTATTGTTGGATTCGAGAATCCTTATAGCAAACGATTGAATGGATCCCATCCTTAGTTACCTGTATCAGAAAAATTCGATCCAAACGGATAAATCCCAGATCCGTATTTACTGATAAAAAACCGTGCCTCGTTCTGAGGACGAATCTTTTATAATACCAGTACATGCAAATAGGTGCGGATAGGAAATAATTTCCAAAGACGAATACATTCTCATACAGCGAAAGGTAAGTTTTCGATCTGAAAAGTCGAGTAGGTTCAGACAAAAAATAATTTGCGAATACGTATACATTCTCGTACAGCTAAAGGTAAGTTTTTTATCTGAAAAGTCACTTACAAACTGATTGCTGTCAAATTACGATTGTAACATATACCTTCATATACGGACTATGCAATTGGGTTCTGCCGATTAGTACCAATAGAATTCCAGTTTGTGAGTACAAGTTCATTCCGTTAAAATGTAATGGACATTTTAAAGTAATCTGCTGTTGCAGATTAATTACGATTGAAATTTAAAAGGTATCTGCACTTGCACATTGAACTACGCGGAACTGTTTTCGGATTCTATAGGTAATCTATGGGCACCGTAGATACGTACAAAACCCGATAGAATCATATATTTCAAAAAATCGTCAATCCTGTCGGAATTCATAAGCGTTTGCAAGGACAAAAACACATCATTTTCCGATAGTATTTCTGTTTTTATTGGTTTGTATCGGTTCTTTGCAACAGGGTAGTGTAAGCGAGCCCTAAGGCGACTGCGGACGCAACGGAAGAGAGGTTAGATTAGCAAAATGCAGGTAGGCAGTGATAGGAAACGAGAGTTCAAATGGGACGAGTTAAACGTAAAAATTCGCTAATACGGGTTGGAACTCGGGAATTAGCTGAGACCTCAATAAATAAAGTTTTAAAAAATAACCGATTCCCAAGAGACGTATTGAAATAGAATAAAACATTTATTGAGAGAACGGTGTGTCCTCGATACAATACAATTGAGTCCAAGTATACATAGAATGTTTGTTTCATAGAAAAGTTGTTGGGTGATACCGTGTGGCAATTTTGTGTAAAACGAATAGTCTTATAACGACGCGCGTAACGCAATGGAAAACGAAATAAAGAAATACGTGTACTGTAAAAATGGACGGAGCTCTGATCGTTCAAACAACGTTTCAACCGATAACAATATACTTGTATTGTCCTTAAATACGTATATTAAAAATAGGGAAAGGGGGTGGGGAGGAATTGAAATATCACACTCGCGTTGAACAGTGAGAGAGTCGCGGTGGTCTAATCCCCATGCGATTATAGATCATCGATCGCCACTACAAGACGCGTCGGAAGACTAGAATGATTAAGAATAAACTTGAGGCTCTTTTGTTTCTCGGAGATAAAAAGAAAAGAGAAACATATTTCTAGCTATCTAGCCCGTAAATGTAGAAAAAAGAAGGATGGAGAGGCGAAACTATACGAGAGGGAGAGAGACGAAGAGAGAATTTTCTTAAACTTTGTGCATTTTGATTTGGCAACCGGATCAATTCGAATATACGGTAGCGTTGCCCCGCGCGCGTGCGAGCTTTTATTTACAAAATATAATTAGCACGAAGAAAGGAGGAGGAGGAGGAGGGGGAGGAGGGTGGTGGTGGTGGTGGAGAAAATACTGGTGACTATCCGACGATAACGATTCGTACAAGGATTTCCGCGACAAGTGTGTACACCGCCCTCGCAAGCAGTTCTGGATTTGGGGGCGGTGGATTATGTAGACACCTAAAAAGGCCTAGGTAAATACAAGTGATCAAGATAAGACGAGCGGCACACAGTCAAGTGGCCTATTCTTAAGAAAAGCATAATTTCGGCACTGCTCGCAAGACCCGATTCTAACGACATAACTTTTGTCAAATATAGGAAACGATTCGCGTCCTCGTTGCCGAAGCAGAACACGCGTACGCCCACATGTATATGTGCACATCTGGATGTTGGCAGCTTTATCACAATTGTTTCTTCGATTAAACGAGAGTGTTGACACGATTCGAAAGCGCATATCGGAATCTTTGAAAGACAAACGAATCTTGTCGGTTGTGGCGGCGGCGGCGGCGGCGGCAGCAGCAGCAGCAGCAGCAGCACCAGCACCAGCAGCAGCAGCAGCAGCAGCAGCAGCTCAATCGGTGCACTCGGAGGCGAAACTCTCGAGATCGACGTAGCGACCGTTCGAGTTGTCCTCGAGTAATTGAGCCATGTCTCTGCGGAGAATGTGGAACTCGGGTCGACGGTCGGGATCGGCGTGCCAGCATCTCGATATCACTCGGAACAACTCGCTTCGACAGTGGGACGGTCTCTCAAGTCTGTAGCCGTTTTGGACGTTTCTCATGACCTCGCGGGCGGCCATATCCGGATAGGGTGTCGAACCTTGAACGCGAGATAAAATTCGAATCGAGTCAAAGAGGAGAAGAAAACAGCTCGGAGTAAAGAATAGAAGACGAGGGCAAGATTGAACTTACCGAGAGTGACTATTTCCCACATGAGAATGCCAAAGCTCCAAATATCAGTTTTCGTGGTGAAGAGCGAGTATACGAGAGACTCGGGAGCCATCCATCTAATGGGCAAAGCGTTTCGACCGTGCCTCGCCTCGATCACTTCGCCCTCCTCGTTTGCGAATCTCGACATACCGAAATCGGCGATTTTGCAAAGTTTGTTGTGATCGACCAGAACGTTTCTCGCAGCGAGATCTCTGTGTATGATCTGCAGAAAAGAATAAAAATAAGAAGAAAAAAACACGACTGAGGAACATGAACAGGAAAACATGACTTTTCCGGCGTTGTCGGAAAATATGGATCGCTCAGCAGTTGAACAACAAGACATTCCTTTTCTTCGTTTATCTCGATGGTATGCGGAAAAAAGACGAAAAGAGGTATCAGAGGAGAAGGCGTTGCAAAGATACACGCTCGTTTAATGAGGCAACCTCGTAGTTGGAAGAACGTTTGAGAGAATTCTTTGTAAGCGGACGTTTAACGGTGGTCGAGAGAGAGAGAGAAAGAGAGAGAGAGAGAGAGAGAGAGAGAGAGAGAGGGAGAGAGAGAGAGAGAGAGAGCCACTTACTTTTTTGGAAGCGAGGTACTCCATACCACGGGCGACGCAGTAACCAAAGACGGTTAGGTCGCGAGACGCAAGGGCGGCCGAATCCTCGCTAAAGTTGTAAAAATCCTGTCTCGTGCGATGATCCCTCAGATAAGCCAATAATTTTCCATACATAACGTATTCAAGAATGAGATAGCGCGGCTCTGTAATTTCAATTGAGAATAACAACGGAACGAAGATTTTCACCTCTCGAGCCTCGTATTATCCAAATGAAAAAGTTTTTATTTATTTGTCCTTGCCAACGCGCGAAGAGTTGCAAGAAGAAAGAAAAAAAAAAGCCGCTACAGACGCGGGGTGGTATACGCACGTTGAGAACAATAATCGTGGCGAATGCGAAACAATGGACGATTCGCGCCACGGGGCTAAAAAACGACTCTTATCGGAGGCTCGTAAAGAGGGGGGGAGGGGGAGGGCAAGGTGCGCGTTCGCAACCGCGATCACGATAATGATACACAATAAGAATGAGCGCACGCGAATACAAGACGACGATACCACCAAGCCAAGGACTCTCCGACTCGATTCTATATAAAAACCGCACGCACACACAAGTTGGACGCTTGGATGGATCACGATCTGTCCAATTTCCGCTTCGCTCGAGATTAAACCCGTTGACTTTGAAAAGCGAGATTATCGTATTCTTCTTAGTCTTTCGAATGAAAAAAGCTACAAACAGTTGGTATAGGGCTGTGTCGAGTTGCACAACAGGGTCGCATCGAAATTCAAACGAATAAACAATGACGTTATTTTAAGAATGAAAAGTAATGAGAAGAGCAGGTTTGGCCAGGACGTCGTTTACAGTCATCCGCGGCGATGACGTTCCGCACAGAACTTAATGCGGTAAATAAAAAAGTGGACGAACAGAGAAGGGGGGAGAGGGGCTTGCACGCGACGTTAAGCGCGAAAGAGAATCTCACGGACGTAAAATGGTCTCAAACCCCTATATATTGCTGTATACACGTATGAAAATTTATTCTACGGATATAGTCGGTGGAAGACGTCGTCGTAATGGTCCGTCTCTTGTCTCTTATTCTCCTCCTCCTTCTTTTTGCCTCGACTCGAAGCGATTTTCAAGCAAGTTTGCGCGAAAGCTGATAAAGATACAGCGGAAGAAGAGTCGTGAGGTGAGGAGGAGAAGAAGAAGAAGAAGAAGAAGAAGAAGAAGAAGGAGAAGTGAGCGACGCGAATGGTACTCTCCGCGCACGACTCAGACCCAAACATCAATTTCTTCTCGACGTCTCAAGCATAAATTCATGCGCAGCTTCTGTTATCTCGGCACCGCTGCTATTGCTGCTGCCGCTGCCTTGAGAATGAGAAAGAAATAGCACGCGCGGAATTCTCGCAAGCGCATCGAACCGTTATTCGCGTTGGCTCCGTCTATTTTAATGTGGAGAGAGAACGAGAGAGAGAGAAAGAGAAAGAGAGAAAGAGGTCGTAATATTTGTGCGAAAGAGACTGACCCTCGTCGGTGCAACATCCGAGAAGCGTCACGACGTTCGGATGATTGCCCAATTGTTGCATTATCTCGAGTTCCCGAAGGAGATCCTCCTTTTCGCTGGCGGATGCGCCCTCCTTCACAGTTTTCACAGCGACGAGCCTCGTCGTGCCCTGATGACCAGTCAAATCGTCCGCTTCGGCCTTCCACACCTGACCGAAATTCCCTTGTCCCAGAACGGTTTGAAGTCGGAGCTTGTCCCGCGGAAATTCCCATCGTGATCCTTCAGAGTGTGGCGGCGGTGGCGGCGGCGGCGGCGGCGGCGGCGGCGGCGGCGGCAGTGGCGGCGGCGGCGAAGGCGACGGCGGCGGTGATATAGACGACGAGGACGACAAGGACGGCGACGACGAGGACGAAGACGACGAGGACGATGACGGAGGCGGCGTCGGCGGCGGCGGCGATGGCGGCGGCGGTGAAGATTTTTCCACCTCGTGGCACTGCTCAGCAATTATCTTTCGTATATATGGAAGCCGCGCGAGATAAGCATTGTGATAAAAGCGGAGAAACTCACCAAGTGCTGAATTCTCGGTAATTTTGTTATAGCTTTTTCGATCGAACTCTTAAAGTGACCGTTCTCCAGATTGAGCGCGTCCTTCCGGCAGCTTATCTCCGATGACGTATCAGACTCTTGGAGCACCTGCGTAAGCAAAACGTCATAGAGGCGCGGTTATATTTACGAGTTATTGCTCGAACGCGCGCGAGCAGCATTGATTTCGTCGAGTATTTTGTCGACAAGTGAAGAGAAAGGGAAGAAAAACGGAAACATGTACGAGTAAAGCGATTGACAGAGACATTTGACGCAAATGCAGCGAGGGGAATGTATACGAGAGAGAGAGAGAGAGAGAGAGAACGACCGCAAAAGAAAACAGAAACGTGGCGCGAGCAAATATTGTTGAAGAAAAAAGATACAAAGCGTTTGAACTAATGGGAACATTTTTCTGATAGGGAGTATCTCTCGCGAGACTCGTGTAAATAATTAGTCAAGAGCGAAATGAAACTGAGATTTTTTTCCTCGTCAAACGCACGATCGACGCTTCGCGATACCCTCTCTTGTCATCACAGTTGAATACGCGATTCGAATGATTGCGGGACGAGGCAAGGTAATTGCTCGCTTCGCGTAACGAGACACGAGGCAAGATCCGTGCGCGCCTCGCGAGGATAATGACGACAGCGAGGAAGGAAACGGGGGTGGGGTGGAGAACTCTGGTTGGAACGAGAGGTGGATAGAGCGCGCATGTCTATACGATGTATCGTAAAGAATCATCATCAAAGGTGGTACAGAACAACAAATTTTCGTCGGAAAGGCGCAACATATGCGCAAACAAGTCGACGCGTTTCTTGTGTACGCCTTAAATTGGAATGAATAAATAAATATGTACGCGTCGACCTCCAAAAGTTGAAATTAAATCGTTATGTGACTGCGCGTAGGTTATCGCAACGAGCGTGTAAATAAGTATGAAAAGCAATGCTAGCGCAATGAAACGTTCGATCAGTCTTGTTCGGGTGTGTTTGGATTGCAAACTTGTGGAAATCGCAACGGCGTTCCCGTTTGGACCGATTCGGCAAAGAAGAAGGACGCGAACAAGTCGAGGAGCGAAAAGAAAAGCGATAAAAGTAGGACAGCCGTGTGCGTGTGCGAAGCGGCGAGGAACGATCGGTATTTTGTCGTTTCCTCTCGCTTATCTCCCCCCTCCCGTGTAGTGCAATCGGGGAGACGTACGCGGGCTTGACAAATTCATACGTAAAGTTATATTTTACGATCGAGCGAGCGATATAATGATACATCGTCTCGCTCGTAATTCGTCTCATTGGTTGTTTTTTGCATTTGCTAAACCACGCCAAAGAAACGCAGTTACAAGACGGAAGCAAAAGTAAGAAGAGGGAAAAGGCGAAGGGGAAGAAGAAGAAAGAAAGGACGTATCGAGAGACGACAGATACTACGCGCTCACCTTACGATTCCTAATAATGAGTCTTCTGAGGATAAGCGCGATGCCAACCGCGATTGGAAAAATGACGAGGGTAGCGAGAATATAACTAACGAGGACCACTGTCTCTTGGGTCGCTATTGCCTCGTGTCTCTTGGTAATAACCTCGCTGCTCGTGTTGATCGATTCGCGGTGACTCCGCTCAATTCCTTCGAACAAGCTCGTATTTGGAAGATAACCGACATATTCCGGAAGTATGATTTGAAGATCACGAAGCGGTGCCTCCTCGTGGCCTCGTTCTCCTCCTCCCCGCCGCCTCGTCGACGTTGCATTTTTATCTCGTTGGCTGTTTTTCTTCGCAACCACCGTCCCACCCCGTGACATCGTGTAAGGTCGCTCGCTCGTTCTTATCGCTCCTGCATTATCGGCCGCCGGTGGCTGCACGTTATTCCCGTTATCCGTCGGTTTCCTCGTTCTCCCGATATTGGGAAAATTTGTCGAATCGCTTACGTTGAAGATATTCGATGTATCGTAGAGCCGCATTATCGGCAAAACGTCGTCCTTGGTGGTGGAGGTGGTGGCGGCGGCGTCGGCAGTGGCCTTAACCAAGAGTTCTCGAGGTCTGACCGCGGGTGATGTAGCTTCTGGAAGAATCGTTGTTGGGATTAATTCGGTCCTCGGGCTCGTACGCGATCGGTACATTTTTTGAATTTCCGATGGCTCGAGATCCTTGGCTAGCCCAAAGGGCCTTTCCGCTCTCGTTTCGTTCGCGGCTCTGTCCTCTTGGGCCCTTTCGGGCTTTTCCAGCATTCTCGGTGTTACGGGAAAGACCGGTGCGGGTGTAGGTGCGGCGGCGACGGCGACTGAAGTAGCGGGAACAGGTTCACTCGTTGGCACACTCGTTTCGGACGTTGATTCAATGATCGACAAAGATTCATTGCGGGCATTGGGTATTGCGAAATCAAACGGCGGAGAAGAAAGCGGCGACAGCAGTAACATCGCATCGATACGGGGAATACGAGGATGATCATCACCGATCGATCTCACCGTAGCTCGAGATAGGCCAACATTCTCGTTGTCCAGCCAAACGGTCGTTCGATTTTTCATCGATCCGGACAACGACGACGACGACGACGACGACGAAGACGACAACGCAGTGGAACGTGAGGACGCCTCCTTGGCCTCGTTCAGAGCGTATCGCATTCTCACTCTTGGTTTTCCACTCACCAAGGTTCGTTTGGTCTTTTCTCTCGCGAGACCTTCCTCGATCGTCAATTTTCTCGAATGTCCGTGATTTTTGTCGAAAAGTCCCTGTTGGGAGACGACGACACCACTACCACCACCGTCGTCGTTGACGCCGCCGCCGCCACCGCCGCCGCCCCCGTCGCTTCCAGTGGGACGAATCGAGGAGGTCGCCAAGGAAGGAAACAGGGTGCCAACGGTAGTGTCACTGTTCGTATAACTGACGACGCGACGATCATCACTCTCACTCGCGGTTACTCGGCCGAGATCCGTACCGGCACTGAATAAGTCCACCACTGCGGTGGTACGCGTTGCCGCCGTCGACGCTTCTACTTTGCCACCACCGTTGCCGCCGCCGTCGCTCTCAGCTCTCCTCGGAGTAGGAAGAAGAATAGGAAGCAGCAGCACGAGCGGCGGTGTCGGCCGAACCGATGATCTGTGCCTCGTCTCCGGGATGCTGCCGACGTTGCCGGGGAAACCTCTCTCGTCCGACCCCACCCCTCTCTCGTGGCGTTCTTCATCCTCGAGTTTCGTCTCCTTCTTGACGTAAACCGTCGTAGTCTTTCTCTTGTCTTCCTTCGTCGCTTGGATGCGGCGGCGACGGGCCGCGGTTTTCTCCTCCGCCTCCTCCTCCTTCTCCTTTTTCCTACCCCTGTCCTCTCCGTCCATTTGTTCCGCGACGTTTAACCCACCGGTATAGTTGCGCAACAATCGCCGCCGTCGCGTCACGTTCGTTATCTCGTAAGCGTAAGCGCGTTGCGTCTTGCTCCCCTCCGTCTTTGCCGATTTAATAGCGATAACTGACGGCGGATGAGGAGCAGGTGGCTCTCGCATTCTCGTCGAGCCTACCGCTTCTACGTGACGGGCGATGCTACTCGATTTCAATGTGTTCCGATATTCTCCCTGGCTGTCCTCGAGAGATTCCGTCACGACGATTATCAATGGGGGAGTGGCGAAATTCGTCGAGCTCGGAGTCGTTAACGATCGTTCGGTAGCAATGTTCCCGGTGGTGGTGGTGGTGGTGGTGGTGGTGGTGCTGCTGCTGCTGCTGCTGCCGCTGCTACTACTGCTGCTAGGGTTACGTGCTCGGTGATCCGAGGCGATGACTCCTATCGAGTCCGGGCGAGCATCCATTCGGAGCAACCAAGAGTTCTTTGAGCTTTCGAGTACAACATTCGATAATATTGTTGGCTCGGGGACAGAGAGTGACGGCGGCGGCGGCGGCGGCGGCGGCGGCGACGGCCGAGTGAACCGATTCCTCGTTCCGAGAAACAACGCGTTCTTGCTCCTCGATATTTGATTTCTTTCGATCACGAGGAAGGGGTGACTCGGTACGCTTGATTCGTTGTTGCTCGGCTCGTCGGGACGCGAGATCGCCGCAGGACTATTCCCGCCGCCGAACCTTTTCGTCAGGTTGCGCCGTCTCAAGAAAGGAGTCGTCGCTACCTTGGCAAGGGACACGTTGCCACTGTTACTCGAAGACAAATTTTCAGCAGCGTCGGGACTGCTCAACTTTTGACCAAAGTAGAGAAATTGCGACATATCTTCGAGCGGTATGTTGGTTTCAACTGGCCGAAAGTGATTGTAAAGGGACTCGGGCATCGCTACTGTCTTGGTACCTCGGTTTTCGTTTTCCAAAGCCTTGTGAAGGCGAGGAGGAGGAGGCGGCGGCGGCGGTGGCAACGTTGTCGGAGGCGTCGTCGTCGTCGTCGTCGTCGCCGTCGCTGCTGCGGCCATCGGCGAGGACGATGATGACGGCGAAACTGCCTCGGCTGTCGTTCCGTTCGTCTCGTCGATTCTCGCGACGAGTGAATTTTTCGTCGAATCCATTTCCACGGGAATCATACAATTCTCCGGGCACGCGGACGTTTTTATCGTCGTCACATTTTCTCTGCTCGAAGCTTCCGCCGCGTCCTGTTGGTCGGTCTCGGGTATAGAGGACGTTTGTCGACCTATCGTAACGTAGAAACCGTGACGAGTTTCCACAGCCTCCAGCGTATCGAAAGGATCCTTGGCAACGGCCGCCGATCCGGTACTTTTCGGCCATGCATTTTTTTGCACGTTCGCAGAAAACCTCGCGCCGAGAAGCTGACGCCTGCGAGCGGTGATAATGTTTCTCAGAGCTTGTTCCCTCTTGGCTTTAGAGGTGGGTGCCTCGAGCTGTAGCGCCATTTTCCCCTGACGAGCCTCACCAGCTGCAGCGGTGGTTGCAGCAGCGGCGGTATTTCCATCTGCAACAACAACAACGAGCAACCATTAGACCGAACTTTTCATTTTTGAGCATACCCGAGTTGAAATTTTCAGCTTATTTTGAATGCTGCAAGTCCTACTATGAGCCTCAAAAAGTCACCCAAATATACTTTTCTGCTCCTTCTTCGCTGCTGATAAGCCCTTGCTCCTGAGCAAAGCGATTTATACGCCTACCAGACCCAGTTCGAGTAGTTCCAGCTGCTTTTGTCATTGCGTTTTAACCTACCGCCCACGTGTCTGTTTCGATGAAACATATCATTACGAGAATAATAATAATAATAATAATAATAATAATAATAATAAAATAATAATTTCGCTGTTCGCGCGACTTTTTTGACTGAGCGGCAGCCGAGGTGATGTCGGAACCCTCGAATGCCGCCCAGCGTTATTGTTCCGGTCTAGGTTAAGACCGAGCCTAACCCCCGGGGCTAGGTGAATGTTTCCCAGTGGAAACTGAGGAAGTGCGTTGCCCGGAGCAATAAAGTCTATTATAAAAAAAAATAAGAAAATTTAAAAAAATAATAAACAAATAAAAAATGAGTCAGCGTGGCGACTGTCTTCCAGTCACGTGGGGTGAGGTGGAGAAGGCAGTGAGTAGCATGAGGAAACACGCCACTCCCGTGCCGGATGGGATTAACATCTTCTGGTAGAAGAAATTCACGTGCACTCATACCCATCTGGCCCGCATCTTCTCGTCGTACATCGATGGGACGGTGCCAATCCCTGCGTGGCTGACAGAGGGAAGGACAGTGTTACTCCCCACAAAAGGGCATCTGTCTCGGCCGGAGAACTACCGCCCGATAACATGTCTGAATGCGGTCTGTATGATCTTTACAAAGATACTTTACGAGCGTGTTCTGCGCGAGATCGAGCGTGCATGGCGCGAGATACACGAACAAGGGGATCCAAGAGGGGGCTGGGAGGTTGTGGGGAGAACCTGCTGGTGGACCGCTGCATCACGCAAGACGCGGTCCAGCACAAGCGTAATCTCTCAGTTGCTTGGATAGACTACCGTAAGGCGTTCGACACTGTCAGTCACAAACTGATTATACACCTACTCAAACGCCTTTCGGTGAGTCCTTACATCGAGGAATGCATTAAGGGGCTATATGAGTGAGACACTTTCGAAAAATCGATTTTTTTGTTGCCTTTTCCGACAGTTTATACTTTCAAGAATATCATTATCATTTATATCATTTATATGTATATCATTTTCTCTTGCAAAAATCGATAGTTAAATCTTTAAACGCGTTTTTCTCAAAATGAGATTTTTCAAATTCGCTGACATTGTAACTCAAAGAGCAATTATCTGATTGACTTGAAATTTGAACTGAGTACTCTTGAATATATTTACTCTACAATGACGTAGGATATTTTTGATTTGATGAAAATTGACGATTTGGCATTGAAAAAGACGACCGTTTTATAGGCAAGAAAACAGACTTTCATAATTACGCTATTTTGTTAGATTTTGATATTTTTTGAAAATCCTACGTCATTGTACACGAAATACCTTCCAGTTTAACGACATTTTTTCCTTTTTCAGTTTCAGCTACTCAATCGGCTGGAATCATGTCAGCAGTGGAGGAACTTTTTTTTGGCGCCTCCGAAGGCAGCGCATAAGTCGCTTGGATCGCAATATTTTCCTATGAAAACATTATTTAATATAAGTAAAATATAGCCAAATATATTCTTAATTTTCCGAAACATTTGATTGAGTACTTTGCATCAAAAAAATTCCCGAAAATCACCCAAATTTTCAGCGTTCACACTGGTATAGCCCCTTAAGCAGCTCATGCCGCTCTGGGAAACACGCTTCACAGTTAAAACTAGTGGAGGCAACGTGTCGACTGGAGTGGTAGGGTATAGGAGGGGACTTATCCAGGGAGATTCTCTCAGCCCCCTCCTGTTTTGCGTTTCACTATTACCCCTATCAATCGCCTAGTGGATTGTACGCAGGTACGAAGTGGGGGGCCCCCATGGAGCGTGGGCGAGGGATCACCCATTTATTTTATATGGATGACTTCAAGCTATACGCTCCAGGGGCGGGGGGGGGGGGCTTAAGCTCCTCTTGAACATCGTAGCGACGTACACGCGGGCGGCTGAAATGAACTTCGGGTTGTACAAGTGCGCTGTACTTCATCTCAGGAGAGGGAGAGCAGAGGGTATCGCGGCTGATGTTCGGCTGGTGGACGAGTGCATCTTCAAACACCTGGATGCCGGAGAGTGTTACCGGTACCTTGGCATCGATGAGCGCTATGTACAAGGGGCTGAGAGTATCAAAGGGGCCCTCCGCAGCGAGTATAGGCGCCGTCTCAGACAGATCTGAAAATTCGATCTGTCTGGGAAAAATAAGATCACTGCTACCAATATGCTCGCTGTACCAGTCCTGCTCTACTCATTTGGCGTCGTCAAATGGGGTAGAGACGAGCGCTTATACAACTGGACATCGGCACACGTAAGACAATGAACATCTAGCGAAATCTGCACCCTCGATCTTCCACCCCGCGCCTTTATATGCTGCGTCAGAGCAGCGAGCGCGGGCTCTTGGGATTGGGGTGCCTTCATGACCGCATGATCCTCGGAATAGCAAGCGATATAATAACGAGCTCGCGCCCTCTCTTGGAGATTGTGCACCAGCATGAGCTTCATGGGGCGGGGGCTTTTCTGTATAAGGCGGCAGATCGTGGGTCAGGAACCTTCGGCTTGGAGTTCCACCGTCGCCGGCGTGGCGCCTTGCCAACAGACTCCGTCGCTCGGTTGCTCAAGACCCAACATCCGCGGGCAATCAGGGCTGCCGAGCAGACTGTCCTGACTCGGCAGCACGTGGACAGACCCATGCACGGTGTGTTTTTCCACCACATCGAGGAGCAAGGGCTGTCCACACAGCTGACCTTTCCCTTCTTGCGGTCAGCTGGACTGTTGTCCGAGACCGAAGGGTTTAGCTGCGCCTGTCAAGACGGAGTTATTAACACCCTGGTCTATCGCAGTCGCGTTATGGGTCAGCCTCTGCCGACCATTTTGTGTCGTGCATGCAAACAATCGCCGGAGACACTAATGCATCTACTGTCGGCCTGCCCGGTATGTGCAGTCTCCGGCTATATGCATCGCCATAACGCGGCCCTAACGGTGTTGTACTACCATCTACGGCACTCTTATGGGATAGACCGGGACCCCGCGCCCCCTTATTTACCAGGAGATATTGAGTCCGTTGTCGTGGGCGAGAGGTGCAAGATTTATTGGAACTTCTCGTTCGTGACCATCGGGCCGTTTCAAGCGACTAAGCCTGACGTTGTGCTCTTCTATTTCGACGACAAGACGATATACGTCATTGAGTTCTCGGCTCCAGTCGAAGTGAACGTGTCGCGAAAGGAAGAGAAAAACGGCTCAAGTATCAGCCTCTCCTGGCCGAGCTGCGTCATTCGCATCGGGGATTCAGGGTGGCTCTCGTTCGCACCGGGGACTCAGGGTGGCTCTCGTTGTCCTCATCATCGGCGCGCTTGGGGGGATGAAAGAGTCTTTTGTGTCGGGCCTCGCTGGCATACCGTTTTGCAAACCCGGTGTGCGGTTGCTAGCGGGTCGGATGCAGAAGGCGGTCAGATTTGGATCCCTCCGTTTACTCAGGCAACACGATTGCGGACTGCGGTAGCCGCTCACTCTCTGGCTTGAGGGAGCGGCTATCGCAGAGCGATATTGGACTTTTCGCGCGTCTTTTTGACCGGGCGGCAGCCGAGGTGGTGTCGGCACCCTCGAGTGTCGCCCAGCGTTATTGTTCCGGTCTAGATGAAGACCAAGCCTAATCCCCAGGGGTAGGTGAATGTTTCCCAGTGCAAACTGAGGAAGTGCGTTGCCTGGAACAATAAAGTCTATTAACAATAACGAATAATAATTCATTTCATAATATAATTATTAGTCGATGAAATTTATGTATTTATCGTTTTTGGAACATGAATTCAATTATTCACATTTTAGCATTGTTCAAGGTTATAAAAATAAAGTAATTATCAAGGTTCTCATTCTAGTTCTTTTTTCTTAAGGGCTTGTGAACGCGGCGGACTTTCTATGGGCAGACGACGCGCTTTCACGAACGCGCTCACGGCGCCTTTTTCAGTCCAAAAAGCGTGTGGATCAAGTGTGTATCGCGTCGTCTGCGCGTTGAAAAAACGCTGTGTGCATAGGCCCTAATAGTTAATGCAGCATATATGGTCGCATTGAAATAAATATAAATCCAAATTAACTTCAAAAAGTAAAATCCCCTACAGTTTATTGATACCGCAGTTATAATGTTATTGACACAACCATAAGCAAATATATTTTTCTTTACGTGCACGTTTTTTTTGCACTTTCGTTATTGATGACACCCGCTACGTAAAAAATAAAAATTTAATAGGTATGTGTCAGTACTTATCCAAGTCCTAGGAACCTTGGAACGCATTTATAACCGCCATATTTAATTAAAAAACACTTTTGAATCGTCTAAATCTGAATTGAATTAGGTGTAACACCAGTGTTACACTATGCCGCAAAGGGATAAACGGGAGCGGCATATTGGACCTAAGAGAGTTTTCACATTAAAGTTCATTTAATTGTTTTATATGCTTGTACAACGGTTGTACAGCGTTGTACAACGCTCTGATTTCGTCTCAATGAAATCGTTTTTGTATTGTGTTTTCTATTATGAAGTACATGTGGTCCATACTTGAAACCGGCGTTACATTTTCTAAAGAATGCGCTAAATCTGTTTTGCTCAAACATTAGGGTCATTTTCAATACTAACGGTGTTATCGTAGAGCTCCCCGTTTCTAGTCTGAGTATGTAGCCTGAAGTGCAATTCTCGGTTTTTGCTACTATTATTGATCCCCTGACTGTGCCCAGAGCTACTTTCGCTTTCGATGTGAGTTGTTTGCAAGCTTCGTTGTAAAAGCCAGAATACACAAAAGAAACCCCTCGGATATGTTTACTTATTAACTATTGCTAATTCATTGCCATTGTATTTTAGTGGGCGTATGTTCGTTTTGCGACCCACGTTCTGGAAGACCATAATCTCGGTTTTTTCGTATACTTCAAAACGTTTGCGGCGCAGTAAGCTGCTAGGGTATCTGGTTTCCTCTGTAGTTCTAACACGTAACTTGCAAATAGAATGAGATCGTCTGCGAAGAGCAAAATCTCAATTCTTGCGTTGATTGTTTCATGACCGTTAGCAATGAAAAATATATCAATATCCGATATTAATCGTAAAAAGTGCAGTACACCTTGGGTTGCTTCTATCTCATTTGTCTTTTTTTTGGGTTCAGGCTCACTTTAAATGATGCTGCTGTATAACAATGCTGTATGGTGTTAATTAATTTTGTATGACACCTGTCGTGTGTAATTTGTCCCACAATGTCTACAATAAGTCTACGGAGACCGCGCGAAGTTCGGCTCGCGGTTCAGACAACGCTAAACTAATCTTAACATTTGGTATAAAAATATTATCGCCGCAAGAACGCTTGTCGCGGAAACGAGACTGTGCTTCCGGTAAAATATGATACATTATGATCGCAAGAACTAGCGATGTCAGCACCAGCAAACGAGGCAATATTGAATATCAACTCGGACTTCCCAGAAGGAAAAACGCCCTTGAACAACAGCAACAGTGACGGTACCCTTTACGACAAAAAGGACAACGCTCCGTACCTAGTCCACGTAAAAGTCGCGTCCAAAGATAAAACCACAAAATTACTTCCCATCTTGAAAATGTTCCAAAAAGTTTATAGATTCAACACCAAATACGAGGCCCTGGACAACTATGGCAAAAACGAATGGATCCGCACGTTCAACTCGAGCGACGAAGCAAACAGCGGTATCGAACCAATTCCTTGGTGATCTGGTGCTGAAGACCTTTATCCCAAGCTATGCGGGCTCGCATCTTGAACATCCTTCACCTCCCGCGTCGATCGGTCATCGATGGACGAACAAAGTGGGTCGATGGGGATGCGATTTGTGTGGAATCCAGAGGTAAGACCCTGCCTGAGACACTCTACATCTGGAGAACCCGAGTTAGGGTAGTTCCTTATGTTGAAACAGTCACCATCTACTATGGATGTGATGGATTTCGGCACCCCAAAAAGTACTGGCGCAAGACTCCGCGCTGCCTGCACTGCGGAAAACTTCACCATCTTGAGGAAGGACGAAGATGTGAGGCGGAAGCATGCTGCATCAGCTGTGGAGGCAACCATCTGACGTTCGACAATAAATGTCCAATGCTGCTTAAGGAATGGGAAATTAACCGCATCATGGCTTTCGACAATATACCGTATCTCTACGCGAAAAGAACGCACGAGAAACCTACATCACAGCTACTACGACAAACAGTACCAACTAAAACACATGAGAAGTTCCCAACACTCCCAAACGGGGGGAGACCACAGCCAACGAAATCTCGAGAACCGCGTTCAGCTGAAGATATGCACTCGGCTCATACAAAGGGCAATACGCCGACTCAGGCCTGGCCAACGCGAAGCCGAGCACAGGATCGAGACTGCCAATAAGACTATTTCATCGAAGAGGTTACGGCAAAGGAGGGAACCCCACCTGGGGAAATCCTGGAGGGCCTTCGAGGTATTCTTCGGACACTGTTAACCGACAACAATGCCGCTCTACTACTGGAAAGGATAAGAAAAACCATTAACCTTCGAATTCGAGACGACGGATAACTCGACGACAAGGCTCAGAATCGTGCAATGGAATGCGAAGAGTATCAAACAGAAAATACCTGAACTTCAATACAACTTACGCTACTTTGATGTACTGCTGTTGTCAGAAACTCGGCTTACATAGAAAGATTAGTTCTATCTGCGAGGATTCGATGGTGTACGGAAAGATCGTCTCGCTCAAAGAGGCGGGAGTCTCTAGTGCCATCACGAGCTCACTCAAATAGAGAGTAATTCGCAATCTCACAGATCGTAATAAGGATATAGAGGTATGTGGCTTGGATCTCGATCTCAAAGATGGAAAACCGACGATTGTGTCCTGTTATAGACCGCCTAACGGTCCAGATATTTACATGCACAAATGGACAGACTTCTTCTCCCAATTTAGGGATAGATTTATAATCCCACTTGCCTTGGAGGAAAATTAAAAGCTTCAAAAATAGATTCAACTACCAAGATAGCGCGAACGAATACAATGAAGAACTTTAAAAAAAGTGACGACCGTGATAGAAAAACTTTGCCCACCCTGGTCTAAAGTCTCGACTCCATCCTTTATCAACCACGATCAGAACGATTTTTTCAAGCTACCGTTCTTGAAGACTGAGCAGGACTTCGCTATATCTAATGTCGACTTGAAATCGAGCCCTGGTGAGGACAGAATAGATTATAAAATCATTACGGTGTTCCTCAAAGGTCGTCGCTCACTTATCAACCCGGCACCCGACCAGCACCGCCTCACCTCGAGCAGTTGTCATTTCTTATATGGGTTTTCCATACATATGTACTCACTTGTCAACTCCGTAGCTCCGTAGCTCCGATCGCCTCGCTTGCAAGAGTTTACAAGTGAGTGCATATGTATGGAAAGCCCATATAAGAAATGACAACCGTTCAAGGCGAGGCGGTGCTGGTCGGGTGCCGGGTTTATAAGTGAGCGACGATCTTAACGAAGAAAAACTCATACTCTCAAACCTGTATCATGAAATTGTTGCTACCGAATCGTTTCCGGAGGAATGGGATTGATACATTATCTTCTTCGTTCCAAAAGGGAAAGGCTCCAAACTAGACAGATTTCTCTGGCTCCGTGTCTTTGTATGATGTTGGAAAAAATGATCAACCACAGAATAAGCTGGTGGATGGAATATCACGAGAAGCTACTGAAATCTCAGTTTGGCTTTCGTAAATCAAAGTCATGTATGGATAATTTAGCTCTATTATCAGCAGATACCGTCGAGACATCTCAATCAAAGGGAGTTGTACCAGCTGTATTTTTATATATTCAGTCGGCCTATGACGATGTTCTGGCAGATGTATTGATAAACAAACTTAAGGAAGTCGGTTTTCTGAGCACTATGTTGTCCTTCATTTTTAATCTAACTTCTTCGAGATCGCTGATGTTCAGGTTCGAAGATATTGATGAGGTGCGTTGGTCCCATAAAGGACTTCCCCAAGGAAGCGTTTTGAGTCCAATACTCTATGTGATATACGTTACTAATCTAGAAAATGAGCTAGATCCTCGGTGTGAGATCATTCTATACGCAGATGATATAGTGATTTACTCTACGGTCCAACCCATTGAACACTCTATCGAGGGCATTCGCAATGAACACATGAACAATTAAACCAATTGGGCCTGACATTGGCTCCTGAAAAGACCAACTTCATAATTTTCGACAGAAAAAGATAAAACAAGTAAAGAATTAGTCATATCACTCTTAAAGATGTCACTATTTCCGAGTGGGAGGTTGTTCGCTTTCTGGGAATCCAGCTTCATTCAACGCTATCTTGGCGCGCCCAAGTTTGAAAAAATCGTGGTGAGCTGCCAAAACCCGCTTAAGATCCTAAGCTGCCTGAGACATACGTGGTGGGGTGCCGTCCTATTAACAAGACATAACTCTTGTCCGCTCAATGATAGAGTATGGTCGATTTCTCTTCCATAAACTGTCCAAGCAGGATATGAAACGACTGGAGAGAATACAGTACAAACCACTGCGCCTGGCATTGGGCTACAGAGCCTATACTCCAACCAACATTATTTTAGCAGAAGCAAAATTTCTCCCCTTGCATCTACGATTCAAGTTTTTAGATAATACTTTCGTCACTACAATACGCGCCAATAATCCTAACCACAGACGTATGACAATTCTTGAAGACATTACACAAAATGAAGACCATCCGACAATGATAAGCAACAATGGGACCACTCCACTAACCGAATGTTTCCGGGACCTTGACGAAATAGGACACTTACTAGAGACAACTTCACAAAGGCCCCTGTGCTACGAGTAGGTACAGCTTTGAATCTATTATGTTTCAACCGTATATTTCCTTCAAAGAAGGCAGATCTATCCACGAGTCGAAACTACCACAGGAAAGTTGTTTGGACATTTTCAAAGAAACTCTTCTGAACGCCGTATGCTTCTTCACGGATGGATCAAAAACACCAGGAGGCGAATTTATAGGCTTCTCATCAATTATCGTGCCTGATGACGGAACCCGATCATTTAGAGCAGCTGGCTTTGCATCAATCTTTACAACTGAGGCCCTCGTTATTGCCGAAACCTTAATTTGGATTTCTAGCCTGCAGGAACAAAATTTTGCTGTCAGCACTGACTCACAGAGTGTCTTAAATGCCGTCTCATCCTCTTCAAATCTGTCTAGGCAGGACTCTTGAGAGATCGCCCACTTAAACTCAACGATAGTGGCAAGGATGTCCGACTCTTCTGGATTCATCCACACGTAGGAATGATTGGAAATGAGCTAGACCGTGCAGCCAAAGCTGCACCTAGGACTGGAAGAGACACACAACACGGGCTTCCAATAGCAGACTTTACTTGCCTTTGGAAAACAAACCTCACAGATAGCTTTCATAAATGGTGCCTAGGCAGCAGTAAAGAAAAAGGAGTTCACTATTTCAATAAATACTATACAGGGTGTCCCAGAAATAACGTACGCCCTTCTAGCATCTCGTAGGAAAAAAAATTCTGAGACGAAAAGTTCTCAGTCATTTTTTGATCAGACGTATAGATAATTAATTATGAATTAAAATAAATAGCCAATCAGGTGCGCGCTACAGCGGAAAGGCAGCGTAGAGGAGAGGGATAGGGGAATGCGTGGCAATTGCGTGCGCCTGAAAATGTGTGCGGAGGGAAAATTTCGAAAGCATGTGTGCAAGTGTGTGTGTGTGTGTGTGTGTGCGTGCGTGTGGATGTGTGTGTGTGTGTGTGTGTGTGTGTGTGTGTGTGTGTGTGTGTGTGTGTGTGTGTGTGTGTGTGTGTTTGGGTTGTGCACACTTGCACACACACGCATACACACACACTTGCACACATGCTTTCGGAATTTTCCCGATGCACACATTTTGTACTCCCAATAGTTTCATCCGAATCAATTATAAATATGTTTGATGAGGTCAAAGCAAAGTAGCTTTACACAGTTCTTAAAGACAGGTTCCACCTTTCAGGACATGTCAATGTTCTGGCCGGGTAGACATTACGTGAGTTATGAAGGCGCGCAATGTATCCCGGTCAGAAGATTGTAATTTCCAAATATAGAGGGTAAGCCGTAAAAAACTATTTAGCTATCTTCCCGGTTTGTTCCATGGGAAGGCTCGGTTAGGTCGATCAGACAACGTAGGTCTGGTAAGGGCCCGACACAGAGTGGGACATGCCCTGTCACATTTCTGCAATGGGCCTCGACTGTGTTGCACAGCAGCGTTCGTAGAGTCGCAGGAAGGGGAGAGTCGGTTTCCTCGGTCGTTGGAGCAGGTAGATTATCGATCGTGTTGTTATGTCGTCCATCGGTAACCGTTGGAGAGATTTAATTTTCTCTATTGGCGCAGCTTAGAGTGTTAGTCTTGACGAAATATTTTTACCACGCTCGATCCAGCTTTCCAAAGAAATGCCCGATCATTCATCCACAGCTTTGGGGCCGTCCATATATTACGTCATCGATTTTAGCTGATTTTTTACCCCACCACCCTGATATCATCCTATCCTTTCTATCGTCATATGCCAATTGTCGTTACCGTCATCCAAAGACCAGACCCCCCCCCCCCCCCCCCATTTTAAAATGACGTAATTCATTATGTCGTAAACCTTCACATTGTTGCATAATTGTTCTTCCATATCCTGGCGATGTAAGCCATTTCCCTTCGGGTTTCTCGTTCAGCGAATGTTGTATCATTGTGTATCGAGATTGGGGCGAACCCGCCAACATCTCCATTGACATGAGTTTGTTTTTTGTCGCAGCGTTTTTTAATTTCACGACCATCATATTAACGGGGTCTGCTGTTTAAAAATCGGAAACGCTTCCTCTATTCCGTCGGTGATCTAGAGAGATTCGGCCAAAAACTAATGAAAGCGAGGGTTTCTTTTGGCGCTCTCGTTGACGCTGGAGACGTACTTATCAACGTCTCAGGTCGGGTGGCGGGCGCCTGATGTGTTTATACAAAGACGATGACTGCTTACGCGAGCAGCACAAAGGGGCGGGTGAGCTCCATGGCTCACCAAGGGATCGATGTTTCGATCATCGAGGCGACGATGGTTTCTCGAAAGACTTCCAAACTCGGGACATCGGCTTATCTCTCTCATGCGTACTTAACAAATAGAACGTACCAGCGTATGCGACGCTACGCGACTTTATACTTTAGTTTCTCAATAAATATTATATTCGGCTATTCTCACATATAGCGTTTCTTACACTAATTTAATTTCTTTTCCATGCTGCTCTCATCGACTTTGAGACTACAGATCGCCGCGGTTTTCTTCTATCTTTCCTTTTCTCGAAATTCGTCACTTCTTTTCTAGTTTTAGCATCCTTCTTTTCAGCGTCTCGCTTTCGGTCTTTAATTTCGATATTTTCATTCTATGTCCTTCGTTTGTAACATGGAATGTTTCCAGTGCCTGCTTAAATGACGAATATTTGTTCCTGATTTCTTTAAGAGGGAATGACACCTCATCGTGGTCGGTATGGTAGAACAATTATAGATTCCCAAAAATCTCTGAAACGGCTCTTCAGATCCCGTCGAAACTTTGCCAAACGACGTCAAATAGATAGACGAACAGCTGTCTTCTCCTCAAATTTTCTGAATTTGAGAAAAAAAACTAGATTGGCTTATCATAAGCCAATCTACATTTTTTTTCTCAAATTCAGAAAATTTGAGGGGAAGACAGCTGTTCGTCTATCTATTTGACGTCGTTTGGCAAAGTTTCGACGGGATCTGAAGAGCCGTTTCAGAGATTTTTGGGAATCTATAATTGTTCTACCATACCGACCGCGATGAGGTGTCATTCCCTCTTAACGTCAGATGTAAGATCTGAGATGTGAGATCTCATTCAAGGTCAGTATCGGACACCTATTACAATGAAATGCAAATCTAAATATCTCAGATCACTACAAAATATTTGGTAGTGATCCGAGATATTTAGATTTGCATCATCGATACTGAATGACCTTGAACGACTTTGACCCCCTAATGTTTTTTTATGTGACTTGAGGTGCTCCGCAAGTTGGTTGAATAAAAATGTACCATTTCATTTTAAAAAAGTGGCTGTGACCTTCACTGTGCGTCAGCGACTCCACTGAAATAAAAAAAATTCGTCGCATTTGATGGCCCCCTTCACACCGTACAACTTTTGCCTGGAACATTTTTTTTGTGACGTCGATAATTACCGAGTTATTTCGGGTGGCAGAGATAAGAGGGACACCCTGTATATAACTTATATACATAAACAGAAATATATATGTGTATTAGTAATAATTTTGAGTGATGAACTGTACAAAAAAACAACGTAAAATATTGAAGAATCGAAGATTCCTGAGCCTCTGCGGTCACTCACAAAAAATCGATGTTTCGGGGCTGGTTTAAATGTACGAAATGTATAGAGTAATTTTCTCTATATTTTCATTTCTATGGACCACCCTTGAATTTTGCTTTTTCCAACGTCTCTCGAGGGTTGAAATTTCAAAATGAAATTCTGGGAAACTACCGTAAGACAGTTTTTGGGGGCTACTTTGACAGAGCGCCAAAATACGTTTTAAATGTGTGCGCAGCGAGTCCGCACGACCTCCTGTGGCGGGCGGCGGGTGCGCGGAATAAACTTGAACAACAATTTGTTGTTCAAGTTTATCATAATGTTGCTAAAGTTGATTGTAATGCTGCTCAAATTGACTTTGATCTCAATGACAATTTCAAGACTCATTAAGTGCCTATAATAGCACCCCAGGTACTCGATATTTTTATGTAAAATGTTTTCTTACGGGGGAGGGGGGGGGGGTACCACTGTAACTGCCCATTTTCGGCATGGTCAAAAGAGCTGCTAGGTTTTAAATGGTATATGTTGAAGTATGTAAAAAAAAGTATTTGTCAAAAGTATACAAAATGGCGGCGCACGAGTCACTATAGCACTATTGTTTTTCCGTCAACCCTCTCCGCGGGGAAGGGTCTCGTTTCCACAATGTTTATCTCTACAACGCTGCAAGTCCACTTTTCAACTGTACAATCACTTATCCCTCATCTGTACAAACTCGGCAATCCACCAACTGTACAAGAGATCATCCCTACAACGTATTTATTCGGCTTCGTATCAACTACACAATGAGGCATTTGCAATATGCTTTAATTCTACAATGTATCAACTCTAAAAGAACTTTGAGTACTCAACGTTCAACTGTGCAATATTGTTAACTCTACAATAGCAGGTACATCAGGTGTATCAATTGAAGAAGAGATTTATATTAGCCCATTAACGCCCAAGCCGCTATGTTTGAACACTTGAGAGAAAAAGGGTGTTTTTTGCAGTCTACAGCAGAAATAATGTCACCCTATAAGTAAAATCGCCCGTTCTTCCGATTTATGGCATTATCTTTGACTTGTGACCCTTCCTAAGGGCCGAACAAAAGGTTTTAACTTGAAAATCGGGGTAAAATCAAAACAATCGTGGTTTTTCAGCGATAGGTACCCATGTGCGAATGTCGGTATTCCGCCAGAGTTGCCAATACGGCCCAGAGTTGTGCAAGTTCTGGCGACCGACTCTCAGTTGGCGGTACTGCCCCAGTATTGGAAACCGAACGTATCAGCACCGTCCCAGTCTGGGTTACTGAGTCTTGGGTGAAGTACTGGCCCAGTAATGGTAAACTATTTTATCAGTAGGGTGCCAGTCCTGGTTACCACGTATGGTTGAGTCTCGGCTGGAGGTACTACGCCAGTACTGACAACTGAACGTATCAGTGCCATGCCCGTCTTAGCTACCCAGTCTTGGGTGTAGTACTGCCCCAGTATTGGTAAACAATTTTATCAGTGCGGCGCCAGTCTTGGTAACCAAGGTTGGTTCAGTCTCGGCTGAAGGTACTGCGCTAGCATTGGCAACAGTACCACGCCAGTCTTAGTTACCGAGTCTTGGGTTAAGTACTTCCCCAGTATTGGTAAACAATTTTATTAGTTCAGTGCCAGTCTTGGTAACCAAGGTTGGTTCAGTCTCGGCTGGAGGTACTGCGCTAGCATTGGCAACAGTACCATGCCAGTCTTGGTTACCGAGTCTTGGGTTAAGCACTGCCCCAGTATTGGTAAACAATTTTATTAGTTCGGTGCCAGTCTTGGTAACCAAGGTTGATTCAGTCTCGGCTGGAGGTACTGCGCTAGCATTGGCAACAGTACCACGCCAGTCTTGGTTACCGAGTCTTGGGTTAAGTACTGCCCCAGTATTGGTAAACAATTTTATTAGTTCGGTGCCAGTCTTGGTAACCAAGGTTGGTTGAGTCTCGGCTGAAGGTACTGCCCTAGCATTGGCAACAGTACCATGCCAGTCTTGGTAACCGAGGTTGGTTCAGTCTCGGCTGGAGGTACTGCGCTAGCATTGGCAACAGTACCATGCCAGTCTTGGTTACCGAGTCTTGGGTTAAGTACTTCCCCAGTATTGGTAAACAATTTTATTAGTTCAGTGCCAGTCTTAGTAACCAAGGTTGGTTCAGTCTCGGCTGGAAGTACTGCCCCAGCATTGGCAACAGTACCATGCCAGTGATGGTCACCGAGTCTTGGGTTAAATACTGTCCTAGTATTGATAAACAATTTTATTAGTACAGTGCCAGTCTTAGTAAGCAAGGTTGGTTGCGTCTCGGCTGGAAGTAGTCCCCCGGCATTGGCAACAGTACCATGCCAGTCTTAGTTACCGAGTCTTCGGTTAAGCACTGCCCCAGTATTAGTAAACAATGTTATTAGTACAGTGCCAGTCATGGTAACGAAGGTTGGGTGGGTCTTGGCTGGAAGTACTGCCCCAGCAGTGGCAACATTACCATTCCAGTCTTGGTTAACGAGTCTTCGGTTTAGTACTGCCTCGGTATTGGCAGACAATTTTATCAGTACGGTGCCAGTCCAAAAAATATGGATTGAATGAAAAATGTAAGTTTTGCTTCCTCATAGAGAAACTTTGTGACGATGAAAACATTTTTTTTCAGTTTTCAATATCAACGTGCTCAAAATGTCCCAAAACCTCGAAAAATCAAATTCACAAACAATGTCTGCATGCATGTGCGCCTGTGTGCGTATGCGCACGCATGTACGTTCTGGCACTGTAAAATTAAAACGTCTGTAACTCGAGAACGGTTTGGGTTGAAGGGCTCCTGTGTCGCTCAGATGTTAATCTGTACAATCTCTTTATTCCCTGCAAATTTTGTCGAGAGAACTAAAAAATTACAAATTTAACAGCATTTTTTAATTCAAAAGAAATGTCTGTGACCACGTTAATTTGCAAAAAATTTCAGAATTTTGTAAATTTTTTTTTTTACAAATAGAGTATCATGAAATGACGGCTGGTATTGAATTTAGGGAATTTAGGGAATGAATTTTGGACACTTTCGAAATATGTCAAACTGCTCTAATTTTCGCATATATCAAGATACTGTGGTGATTTTTTTACACAAAGTATTGTAAAAGTAAAGTTGCTATAACATTTGGAGAGAATCCCGAACCATTACAGACTCCTCTGGACTCTTCTGTCTCCTTACGGATATCCATAAATTGGCTAAGTAGACGATGTAATTTTATTTCACTATTTCGCGTGTTCGTTCTGAACGTACGCCGCGACTCTGGCGGCTCTCGCGCCTTCTTGCGTCGAGGCAGACATTGTTATGCCTCGACACAATGCGTGTGTGTCAGTGGTCATTCGCTACGTCGGGCGCACACGGTTGAAGATTGTTTTCTTCCCGCATACTGTCCCTCCGCGGCAAGTATACACTTCGTGTGAGTATATGCACCTATATACCCACACGCTGATCCACGCTCAGCGTCAACAAAGAATTAGGATTTCTTTGGCAGCGTTGGGCATCAGTCTTTCTCGTGCCGTCTACGTGTGAACTTGTTTCAATCCCCAAGTGCTTTTCATCTATTCCCATTCGTTTTTATACAGTACACTTTTTCTATTATTATAAATTAATTTTTCTCGTCTTAACACGAATTCGAGTGCTCTAAGTGTGCTATAAAAATTCGAACGTTCTATAAGGTGAACCAGGTAAGATATACAAAGAATTTTTCTTTTACTTGTTTTTTCATTTTATTTTGTATTTTTTGTCTACTGCATGTTAAGGCATAATAAACAATTCATTTATTTTCTCTCCGTCCCTTACTTGCTGTGGGACTGCGCTATCTTTCTGTCTCTCCCTCTCTCTCTCTCTGTCTCTTATATTTTCTTTACTTATTCTATCATTTATTTTAAAGAATTTGTTCAATTTGATCAGGGAGTCTCGGAGGACAAGGGGAAAGAAAACGCTTTGGTAAATACAATGTTATTTACTTTGACCGAAATTATGTATGCTGATGTAAAATTACAGAAGAGTATCTTAATTCATACTAAATACTCTGGAAGTGGCTATATTTTTCAATTCTGTTTAGATGGAGGTGATGAGATCCTTGGTGGGTTCACCGACCGATGGAAAAGGTGTTATCCGCAATGTGATCGCTGGCCTGATATCAAAGGCGGTGTAGGAAAAATACTCGGCCACGGGGAAACCAGGCGCGAACGGTATAACGAAAAAATCCTTCAGTGCGACAATAACGTACAAACGTATGAATGGTAAATATTTTTCAAATTTTTACTAATATAATTTTTAGAACTGGGTGCAATGAAATAATTTTTTTTATTTCAGATATTTTTTAGATACGATCGGGAAAAAAAAACTACTGCGGTGGAAATATTTTCGGCAACCAGCCGATGTTTATCTGATGCCGGTGACCGGGAACACGCCGCAACTCTGGCCCAATATTGGCAGCCGGTACTAGTCACCAATACTATGCCAACGCTTGCCAAGCGGAGGACCGGTGTTATCATTTCGGAATTGGGCCAGTATTGTTTACACGATCTGACCCAATATTAGCATTCAGTATCCGGCCAGTACTGGCGTCAGTACTGAGCCAAGTTTCCAGTCTATACATGGGCATATACCAGCAAAGTACTGATTTACTGTTTGTCTCAAGACTGGCTACAATATCTGGCCCAAAACTGGGCACTTATTCTGAGCCAATACCCGTAAACAGTGTCGGGCCGATTCACGCCGCCATAACTTGGACCGGTGTTAACAAACCAATTTTGTCTCAATAGTGATTCCGACTTGGGCAAGGCTTGGCCCTTGGGAGCCTGCCCGTATTAGCAGCCCTGGCATCAGTACTGAGCCAAGACTAAGCCAAGTCCTCAGTCTATACACGGGCATGTACCGGCAAAGTACTGATTTAGGGTTTGTCTCAAGACTGGCAATGAAATCTGGCCCAAAACTGGGCACTTATTCTGAGCCAATACCCGTAAACAGTGTCGGGCCGACTCACGCCGCCATAACTTGGACCGGTGTTAACAAACCAACGTTGTCTCAATACTCATTCCGACTTGGGCAAGGCTTGGCTCTCGTCCAAGTACCAGATGCCTGCCAGTATTGGCAGCTCTGGCACCAGTACAGTGCCAATACCAAGCCAGTTTGCAATACGTACATGGGTAGGTAGTAAAAGCATTGACAGTGCCCTATTTTACTCACTCTGCTCAATAGTGGTTAATTTAACCTAAAACCCCTTTTTCGCCCCTTAGGAAGGGTCAAAAGTCAAAGTTAATACCATAAATCGGAAGAACAGGCGATTTTGCCTATAGGGTGAAATTATTTCTGCTGTAGACTGCAAAAACAGCCTTTTTCTCACACGTGTTCGAACATAGCGGCTTGGGCGGTAATGGGCTAATAGATATATCTTCTCCAATTGATACACCTGATATACCAGCTGTTGTAGAGTTAACAATATTGCCGAGTTGAACGTTGAGCACTCAAAGTTCCTGTAGAGTTGATACATTGTAGAATTAAAGCATATTGCAAATGCCTCATTGTGTAGTTGATACAAATCCGAATGAATACGTTGTAGAGATGATCATAAGGCTAGATCATCGTAGAGGTTCGATATTGCAAACTTGAGACTCTTGTACAGTTAAAAAACGGACTTGCAGCGTTGTAGAGATAAACATTGTGGAAACGAGACCCTTCCCTCCACGGCACACAGTAGAACTGTCGTAAATTTAGTCCCAGAACTAAGAGTGACATATTTTCGTTAATTATATTATTTTGAGCAGTCAAATACGGAGGGAATTTAAAAATAACTAAAAGAAAAATAGAGACGGGTTTGAAAAAAGTTCGTTTTTTCGACCACAATTTTCATCTCAGAAGTGATATATTTTGTACAATTTTCGATTCATTGACAAAAGCGCTCGTGCTTGACTGTTAAAGTAATCTTAGAAGCTACAGTTAAAATTTAAAGTCGATCGGACGAAAATTGTTCGAGTTCTGCTGCCTTAATAACGATGACAATTTGCTTATAAAAAATCGTTGTTTTTCATTTAATTCCTTGTATAAAGCATACAATATTATATAGTTTATCAAAATAATAAATATCAAAGTAACCCTCAAGCTTTACCATAAGTTGCATTTCAATGCCCTGTCAAAGAAGCCCCACACTCGGGGCTACTTCGACACTTTAAAAAATGTATATATCAAATTGTGAGGGGGTTGTGGAGCTTGACTTTTTTATACATTTGATAGCCAGAGGAGATCTAATAGAACACACTGTTCTATTAGAGCAAGGAAAGTGTGTATCTAGGATGAAATATCGTTACCTGCAAAAAACTTCCAACACCTGTTCAAAGTAGCGCCGTTTTACGGTATTGACCGAAAATAAAAAGATACGAGTTTGGCACTGTCGACAGGAATGTAGCTGAGGGTTCAAGCTACAAATTGTTCCACGGTGGCGAATTCGTGCGGCCAATAGTTTTCCCCGAATTTAATTTTGAATTTTCAACCCCCGAGAGGGGTTGGAAAAAGTAAAATTCATGGGTGGGCCATAGAAACGAAAATAGAGAATTATTCCTTACATATAAATATAGAATAATTCCTTACAGAAAATAATTCCTTACATTTCTAACATTTAAACTATGCCCGAAAAATTTATTGTTTTTTAGTTATTCAATAAACAATTTTTTTTCTGGTACTTCAACAATTTTTTTGGGGTTGGATATTATCGGAGGGTGATGGTCGAATACTCGATCGATGCGTCTTTTCAAGGGTTACAACTTTCTCGTTTGAACAAAAAGTGTACGATTTTTTCCTGAAGAGTTATTGAATTAAAACTGATTTTTAAAATTTCACCCCACTTTTCCACGCCCAAAATGCATTTCCACGACTTCGGCGCTGTAGACAAAAATAAAGTCCGGATTTTTCTGAACATCTTGTCTCACGGCGTTGACCTCGTAGGGGTTGTAGTTGAGCATCACTCCACCGCCATCCGCCTTCATCCCCTATGAGGGGAAGGAGAGAGAGAGAGAGAGAGAGAGAGAGAGAGAGAGAGAGAGAGAGAGGGGGAGAGAGAGAGAGAGAGAAATATTAAAGCAGAAAGATGACGACGACACTGACCTCGACAACTCGTGGACTCACGATTGCACGTTTCGTCCGCAAAAGCACCGGTAACGACACACGTGAAAGCAACTTTTACTACAGGCGAGTTTCCTTTCGTCGTCGGCGCACAACGACGAGAGGATATGCCTCTCTCTCTTTCTATACGCGGTCACGTAGCGACGATAACCCTGCGCGATAACGCGAACCTTGCGTGCGCGTGTGTGAGTGTGTGTGTGTGTGTGTACACTCTCCAAGCACGCCGGACAGTCTTGCGCCTGCAGAGAGCATAATACCTCGAAAAGTAGACCGAAATACGATCGCGCGACGTACTTATATTCAGCATCGAAAACGTTTTGCCTCTGGCCGCAATCGTATTAACCCTTTCACTTATTAAAATGGAATACAAATTTAAACATCTCGGATCACTACCAAATATTTGGAGATATTTAGATTTGTATCATCGATACTGACCTTGAATGACCTTGCACAACTTTGACCCCCTAATGTTTTTTATGCGGCTTGAGGTGCTCCACAAGATAGTTAAAAAATGTACCATTCCATTTTAAAAAGTGGAGGTGAGCTTCACTGTGCGTCAGCACCTCCACCGAAAAAAAAACGGTCGCATTTGATGGCCCCCTTTACACCGTACAACATTTTTTGTGACGTCGATAATTACGGAGTTATTTCGGGTGGCAGAGATATGAGGGACACCCTATCCGGACGAATAATATAGATTTATTCGTCCGGGTATGTATGGAAATCGTCTAAAAGCGGTTCCGGACGAATAATATACTTGTATTCGTCCGGATAAATTCCAGAACTGTGTAGAAACGAATCTAGTAGAGTAATATAGGTTTGATTGTCCGGGTAAGAATTTGAATCGTCTAGATGCGTCTAGAAGATCTTTTTTAAAGTATGTTTGGTGTCCTGGGGGGGGGGGGGGGGGTCCACTACCCAACCCCGGCAACGGCCCGGCGGACCACGCCGGGGTGTTGCACCCCTCGACAAAATAGATACATATGTTGTATAATCGTCATCCGAAGAATAATTTGATTCGCAATCAGTAGATTCAACTTTTAAATCGCTGAAGCTTCCTGTACTCGCTGGTATACGTGGCGCAACTAACAATAGAACTGCTTCTGGGAGCAACGACTTTAAGTTTTTTCGAGGCAATTCGCGCAAACTTGAAATAAATGGATCGGATATTAATAATAAGCGTGAAATAATGTCTTCCATTGTTTTGGCTCGGGAACACTTTCTTGCAAAATCTTGACGAAACTTTTTAATGTATTGATTAGTAGACTCTTGAGCGTCTTCAGACATTTATCCTATCGGCAATACCGATGAGTTCATCACTTCTGCACCATGAATCAATACCATATGTACCGAAGTTGGCATGTAGAACCACGGATATAACTGCACAAAGTAGCGAGCTGTCTGTAAGGCATAATCTTGAAATTTTATGTCGTATTGTATTTCGAGTGTACTTTCGAGTGTCTGCAATATGTCCATGTCATATTGCAGACACTCGAAAGTGTCTGCAATATGACATGGAAACGCTTAATCAAGTCCTCAACAACCCCTGTAATAGCAGCAGAAAGGCTTGAGTTTTCGAAAAATCGTCGGGCGGTATTCCCATCATTCGAGCTACCGAAACCAGGCTTTATTTGATCGACTATTAGACCCAATTTGATACAAAAAACCTTCTGTATATTTGTTTTTTGGATTCTTATTTGTTCCTTTCCTTTATCACTACGCGCTTGCCACTTGTTAATTTCAAGCTTTATGCTACATGCAAACACCATTCGAGAAACCGTATCCATGCATGCAAAGTTGATAATCCAAACTGTAAATGATCTTCAGATTCTTTCTTTTCTAGAATTGCATCGATATTATTTAAGTCTTTTGTAGGTGCTTTGTATAAATAGCATCGTCGAGTAGACGTATTGTGCATGATAGTATTACAAACTTTATCGTCTACCATGGTGAAAGCAAGTCGAAAAGAAACTCTTATTTCTTTTCCATCTATAATCTTTTCGAAAGGGACAAGATTGTCTTGCTGTTTAATAATCCATTTCCTCATGAGTGGGTCAGGACTCTCGTGAAAAAATTGGATCCTAATTGGTCTACAAAAGCGAGGAGATGATGGCCTCGGATTTTTCCATACACCAAGTCTAGCGTTTGTTTCTTGGTCGTCTGATACAAGCTGCAGTGGAACGATTGAGGTGAACAAAATATTAGCATCAGATTTGCTTCCATCATCATTGGTGAACTTTTGCTTGTACGTACTTTGGCGAGAAGTGCCATCGCAGCCCCACTTACAAATTAAATTCGAGTTGCTAACATTTTCAGGAGACGAACTTTTGACAACATCCATTTGTCTTAATAATATTCTACCAGCTACGTGATTCAGCAAAGCCTGCAATTTTATCTTAGCACTACATTCATATATCGGACTTAAGCGGATAACATTTGAGCTTGGCTTGATATGGCAATTTATACGGTGGAAATAAATTACAGCTGTTTTCATTGCTTCTATTACGAAGCCCCTGATATTGTGATTTCGATAATTTTAGATCCACTATGAGCGACAGAGGAGCATTGGCAGATGAAGTCGTTTCTTGAATCGCATCTATGGACTCCTTATACTTTTTAGCTTTAGATGGGCGCCTCAAGCCCACATCACGGACAATTTTCGCAGCATCTGATTTCTCAGATGAACGAAGGCTCATTTGAGTCGCATACGGCAATTCTTCATACTATGTCTTGCGCATAATTCTTCAGTCCTCCTTCGTTTTGTCCGGTCACTAGACTTTGCGAATTCTTAAGAAGGCCGACCCAAATTAAGGGATTTTTGTGAAGACTGTTTAGTTTCCTTGAAAGAAACTAACACGCTCAACCATTCAGAATATTTTTGCAGAAATTTGCCTTCAGTTCTTGATGCTTGCTGCCACTTTTTATGCAAGTCATGCAACAACTTGCGGAGGACAGGTGTTGCATTGTCTGATAGAACAAAGGGGCGTTGCAATTTAGCAGACATAAAATTTTCGACCACTGTATATGTTTCCGTCGCTTTGTAATTTAAATGACTTACGTATTCAAGTGAATTACGTATCATCGAACTCAATACAATGAAGACCGCAAACAAATTTAAGAAAAAGAGTAAAATATTCCCCGCGTTGTTAATGTACGAAATTCAGAAAACTATGTTTTACATTGCAAGAACTCGCACCAATGACACAATGCCAGCTAGAGGCAGCAAGTTTTTATTTTTATCATTCAAAAATAGTTCCATCTACAACATGCGATCGGTCAAGTCGCAGAACTCTATAGAACTTATAAACCTTTCTCTATGTGTTTAAAATGTTCCGTTGTAATCTTCCGTTCATTTTCGTACAAATCATTCGTTTATTGTTATCGCATAAACTACTATTATTAATTTTGTGTTACATAATGATTTTCGCCTTACTTGCAGCTGCTGATTCCAATTTTTAAAATGGAAATCGATTGATTTTTAGAGATTTAGCGTCCTCTATGTATATAGCGTTGAAATATTTGCTTACTGCACGATGCGTCTAGCTCGATTGAGAGTCCCCTTTCAACTGTCCCACGGTAGCAGGTATAATGGAGAGGGCGCGCTGAAGCCTGGAATTCGACCTTCGGACCCTTACCTAACCTAACCCACGACTACAAATTACCGGAACGTAAACTCTATTTTTCGCCAGCTTTTTGGGATTTGGCCCCGCTGTGCGTCGGTGAGCGATACGCGCAAGTAGTGGTGCCGGTGCTCCCGCCAGCCAGTACTGCACTCGCGTATCGCTCGCAACTCGCGCACTACCCGGACGAATAACGAACATTTATTCGTTCGGCTACCCTATAACGTGGGCGTCAATGGAAAACCCAAACAAGCTGCCTCACAAGAACGATCCGGACGATTAGCCTACACTTATTCGTCTAGATAACTCAGTAAAGAATTGTAACGATTTTATTCGGACGATTACATATATATCAATCGCCCGCATGAATTATTCGTCTGGATTGCCTACTAAGAATTATAAAAATTCAATTAGTTGTATCCGGACAAATAACTAGAAATTATTCGTCCTGATAGATCGTTCAATAGTAATACAGGTTTTATCCGGACGAGCATCCATATGTTATTAGTCCGGATAGCTAGTTTAACGATTTCGCTAATTTTATCCGGACGATTATATATTAATGCCCGCCCCGAAAGGGCGGAAAACGCCGGCAACGACGCCGAGAAAACAAATTTGTACAAAACTCGTCGTGTTGCGCCGTTCCGCCAATTTCAGTCAAAAACGGAGGGAGGGAGGGAGGGAGGGAGAGAGGGAGAGAGAGAGAGAGAGAGAGGGGGAGAGAGAGAGAGAGAGAGAGAGAGAGGAGAGAGAGAGAGCGTTTGTAATGTGAAAACACCGTCCGCTTTCCTGCCAATCCTTGATTCATGCGTGCCCGCAGAAACTATGTGTTTATTCGCGTACGAAAAAGCATAGCGTCGTAAAAGAACGAAGCAAAAAGAAAAGAACGTGTTTTCACTGCGCACTGGTCAAATCTCGCTCGGTACATCGAACGTTCATCCTTATTCGTGGACTTCACCGATGTATGGTATAGTAAGGCCGAGTGCTAGCCCGAGTCTCGGGAATTTATTCGTGAGCACGATTTCGTGAGCGGAGAAGCAAAGCCACGAGAGAACTTGTATCTTACCTTCTTGGACTACATTGCACGTGTACCTATATATATATATAATAACGTCGAATACACGAGGGATGAAGAAAAAAAATGGAGCAGAAACACTACACGCTCCGACGGTTTTTTCCTGATGTTCTTTTTTCTTTTTACTCGCTCGCCGCCGTCATCGACAAATCCTCCTCACCTTCGTGCTCGGGGATATTTGTGCGGATCTCGCACGCTTCCGTGTTTATATATATACAGGGTAACCCATTAAACAAAAAAAACATTGAAATAAATCGAAAAGATGAGGTCATATTCCTTACAAACGTATATGGCGTAGAGGGGGGGAGGGGGGAGTGGCGTAGCGTGGATTTTTGCCGCCCGGGGCTAACTTTAAATTTGCTGCCCCCCCCTCCCTATTTTCGCTACTAAGTGCCGCTCGCCGCCGCCGCCCCACATCTGCGCCGCCCGGGGCCATGACCCCCTCTGCCCCCCCCCCCGCCCCACGATCCGCCACTGGGGAGGGGGGGGGGGAGATCCGATGGTGATGGAAAATATTTTTTGTGAACACGCTTACGAGATACCGCGGTAACTTTTAATTTTTTAAAGGAAAGTCATGGTTTTTATTTTTTAGACAAATAGTTTGAGCAACTGATTTTGAGACGATTTAAAAAAAGTCGCTATTCAAAAAAGCTCATAAATCAAGAAATTTATGACGGTTTGAAGTTTTTGCAAATATCCCACGCTACATATGTTAAAGTGGCGAACTTAGAAAGGCATATGCGATTCTGTGTCGAGTAATATGATCAGTTATGGGTCTTGAGTGGCAGGTAGGGCCTGTGCACACGGCGTATTTCCTAAATGTAGACAACGCGCGTTTCACGAACGCGCATATTTCAGTCCAAAAAGCGTGTGGGTCAAGTGTGTATAGCGTTTGTGACGCGTTTGTATCGCGTCGTCTGCGCGTGGAAAATACGCCGTGTGCACAGACCCTTAGGGTTTTTGCACTAGCGCATGTACATGCACAAAACTAAATCCCTTCTTAAATGGAAAATGTGCCACTGAAATCTTACTGCCTGCGCGCGCGCGCGCGTGTGTGTATGTGTGGGTGTGGGTGTAGGTCGACCTGGAGCCCACAGATAAGACGAAAAACAAGACGATGAACGCGATGCAAAAGAGCTAAGGGGGCCAGTAGCTTGTGTATATGCACGGATCGTGCTTATTGTGAAAGAGAAGAAAAAGAAAGAAAAAAAACGACTCCTTGGTTCTCCTCCTCCCTCAAAGCCAACAAAGAGACATTTTCTCGCAGTATAGGTACCGTGATGTATAGATCTGCGCACAGGGGCTCGCGATACATACACACACGCACACACAGCGTGCGTCGTCCTCGAAGCATAGATTCACGATCGATAATCGTTGCTGGCGAAATCTTCACGTATAGGAAAAGCCCCGCGCCTTGACGATACACGAATGATAGAGTACACTCGGGTCAACGTAAAATCACTACTTGACAGCAATAATTTGACGAAAAAAAATAAGAGCTGCTGGCTGAAAAAAGAGCCTTGTTAAACTTGCTGCGCATCGTAAAAAACGGGGGATTGCGAGTAAAAGGCAAAGAGTCGGCGGCAATATATTCATTGGTCCGTACCTCGTAGAGCGTGTATCCGCTTCCGGTGCGCCGCCTCCACCGCCGCTGCTGGTGCTGGACTCCCGCCCGACGAAGGAGGAGGAGACAGCGTGCCAGGCGCGCGCGTAATATCCACCAACGATAATTATGTAAGGTACAATCGAGGAGACTCGTGCATGTTTTTCCACCTCGTTGGACACGAGATTCGCGAGAGATGTACGAGTTTGGTCTACAGGACCTTGGCCGGTCTCCCGACTCGCGTCGAGTATCCGCGCAAATACGCCAAAACTAGAATAAATATGACTTTTGGCCTTGTATCAGAAAGAGAGGTAGAACAAGGGGCGCTCTTTAGTAATACGGAATAAAACCAAGCTCCTGGTTGAAAGTGAACCGGGTGAATTGCGCTTGTGCGGAACCCAGAGATCATCTATCGTACGTGAGGCGTATGGGACAAAACGTAACGGTGGCCCGACCGCGAAGGAGAGCGATCGTCGGTGGCGGCAGACGCTTCTCCGCAGTAAACGATATTTGATAAAATAGCCAAGCAAGTTTACTAAAAACGTAAACAAAATTGTTAAACCTTAGAACTAATGTTTTCCTAAATATTTCATTTTTATTTTAAAAATCGCATTACTATTATAACAAGAAATTGCTATTACCATTATATAAAAATACAACGTATTTACCACATAAGTACACTGGAAATGCTGTGCAACGACTTGGCGTGCATGGTTAAGAGAAAAAGCTCGGGAAGATACACAATATATATATAACCTTTAACAACGCACCAACCACCAATGTTATTAGCAATGCGATTTCCTGCACCTTGGGCTAGTGTGATTCGGACAAGATAACATTGATATATAGTGTTATCGGTGTATATATCGGTCCACACAATTCAAGTGACCGTGTCAGAGCTACGTTATATCCACTATTGACAAATTTTCGACTGTACTCGGAAAGACCATCGAATATAGCGCAATGAGTATCAGGAGAGATACTCAGATATTTCGTTTTTTACCAGCAAGACGACGGCACCGTAATGCGACCGCTAAACTTGCCGATGCTGTGGCTTAGAGACGGATACAATACACAAAAGTATATACAAAATATATTTCATGTAACATATGAAGTTGTCTGACAGAGGAGAAAGTATATACTTTTACATATCGTATTAAATTATGCATAAAAAAAGGTTTAACGTATCGTGTCGTCTAGGGGAACATGACTGATTTGATCCATACTTTGCGGGATCACAAAATTTGATTTCCAGTTGCATAACAAATTGCAGCAGTCTATGTTTTTCCAACCTGAGAGTTAAGTAGTTGGAAAGACGAAATCCTTTGCCGAGCTTTTTTTCTTAACCATGCACGCCAAGTCGTTGCACAGCATTTCCAGTGTACTTATGTGGTAAATACGTTGTATTTTTATATAATGGTAATAGCAATTTCTTGTTATAATAGTAATGTGATTTTTAAAATAAAAATGAAATATTTAGGAAAATATTAGTTCTAAGGTTTAACAATTTTGTTTACGTTTTTAGTAAACTTGCTTGGCTATTTTATCAAAAGTAATTTCACTTTTTTTTGTACATTTCAATTGAAAAAATATAATAAAAGGATTCGTTAAATAAAATTAAAAAATATTTCAAGATAAATCAGAATTTTGTATATGGTCAAACAAGCAATAATGTTTTCGGGGGCATTTTGTTACTTGGCGTTCTTTTTTTACTTTTTAAAAGTTTTTAAAGGGGATTTCATATCTTTTTGAAAGGGGAGAGATCTCTTTTTCGTTCTGCGCCAGTTCGGAGAGGAGTGAATTCAAATATGTTTTCATTACTTGGCATTCTTTTTTTTACCTTTTTAAAGATTCTAAAAGGGTAAGATTTAAACAGATAGTTAAAAAAACAGGACACGTCGTTTCTGACACCTTGTATATCACCAAATGCTATAAATATATTTTTTTAAGTCTTCACTCCCCTCCACTATTAAATTGACGTATTTGCAGGGTGACCTATTAGTGAAATATTTATTCATACTTCGCTTATTTGTATTCGGATGCATGCATACAAATACAATTGTATTCACAAATATTCTGAACATACAAATAAATTCACAGAAGAAAATTGTGAATATTCACAAAAAATGTGAATATTTACAAGAAATCCTGTGAATCAAAAAAAATCACATCAAAATCTGTGAATGCAATGTATTCACAAAAAATTGTAAATACAAAAAAATTCACAAAATAAGTTGAGAATTTTTTCGTATTTAAGACACATTAAAATCAAATTCACAATGATTAGATTAAAATTTACACCAAACGTGAGTTCTTACGTATTTTGAGAGAAAACATTGCGTCGAGGCAAAGAAATTTTTGCAAAAAAAGTTGTGAGTTTCAAATATTACATCATAAATATGAAAAAATTCACAAAATGAGTTGTGAAGTTCCTCAAATTGAAAAAAATTAAAATCGAATTCACGACAATTATATTAAAATGTACACTACAAGTGAGTTCTTATGTATTTTGAGAGAAAAAATTGTGTTGAGGCGAAGGAATTTTCGCACAAAAAGTTTTGTGCAAAAATTACTTGCCTCGAGGCAATGTTTTCTCTCAAAATGCGTACGAGCTCACTAATGGTGTGAATTTTAATCTAATCATTGTGAATTTGATTTTAATTTGTCTTAAATATGAAAAAATTCACAAATTATTTTGTGAATTTTTTTGTATTTGCAATTCTTTGTGAATACATTTGCATTCACAGATTTTGATGTGAATTTTCTTTTATTCACAGGATTTTTTGTAAATATTCACTTTTTTTGTGAATATTCACAATTTTTTCTGTAAATTTATTTGTATGTTCAGAATATTTGTGAATACAATTGTTCTTGTATGCATGCATGTGAATACAAAGAGTGAAGTATGAATACATTTGTATTTATATTCACATGAAAATCACGATGTGAATAAATTCGTATTCGTATTTATAAATAGAATTACGCCCAACTCTGTACCTCTTAATGTTTTACTTTTTGATATACCGTCTCCATGTTTCATGAATTGCGCTTTGTTTGTTGCAGCAGGAGAAAACTCTTAATTAAAAAAGACTAGAGATCAATAAATAAAATTTTTACGAAAATCCAACTTAATTGCGTTATTTTATTTTCGTGTTCAGCGAGTGGAATGCGAATCGATTTGTTCATTCTAAACAAAAACCGGATGCACTCGGATAACGCGTCACATTTACCCTACTGGAGGCTGCTCAAGAATACACGTCATTCCTTATATCGTTAAGAAGCTTCGGGTCAAGTGATCAAATGTTACCATTTGTTCAAATTTATATAGTGGATTCGTTATCTTATACTGAATGCACCCTTCAAATTTTAATATTTCATTTTAATGATTTTAAATCGAATTTTTAATTTAATTATTTAATTTTTAATTTGAATTGAACAAACAGTTTTTACATAAGAAGATCCCAAGACTCATGCCGATCGGCAGTTTTACACACGGAATAGTGTGAAAAATGTTAAGGATGTTATGAAAAAATGTCAAATCATTCAGTGCATTATCAAAATTGTCACCCAAAAATTAAATGATCCGTCTACGGCATTTATTAAATATTGACTTTTATGTAAATGGAGACGTCAGTCTTTCTCCCGGCGACGAAACGGAGAGATGGAGCGTGCCAACGTCGCATGAAGGCTTAATGACGCGCATGTCTCAATGCCATTGGTCACCGTGGCCGGCCCATACTTTCAATGAAGCCCATTTTCAAAGAGAACTCATCTTTTTTTCTCTTAGACAATTGACATTTATCGTTCAAAATTAATTCGGTTGAATAAAGGAATGTAAACACCGTGTAAAAATAATAGACGAAAATCAGTTATTTGTTAAATATTCGGGTTCGTGAAAGAAATACCTTAAAGTGCAGAACCATATATTTTCGAAACGGGGTTTTTCTTTTTTTTCATTTAACACAGTCAGATTGATACGGAAAATTTGTATATAAAAAAAACTGTTCTTTTATACAAGCTTTTATTTAGTGTACTAAAAAGTGTTAAATGATTTTTTTTACCACGTCACCTATATGTGACTACACATAAAAGTTTGAGGGTCTCTACGTTTTAAATGTTTGTTAAATGTAATCAATTCAGTTTCATTAACCGTATTTAATTTGGCACAATGGAAATTAGAGAAATTATTATCACACATTTATACTCAGTTTCAGGATTTTTATTCAAGAAATCTTGGGTTGTTTTACAGTAAAGTAAAACTAAAGCCGGTCTGACAAAAAAAAAGTTTCGTTGACAATCATCTTATTTTCAATTTACATAATAGTCGATAATCGCGTAACACATAAAATATGCAGCTTCAATCACATTTTCATGTTAACGTTAAAAAGTGCACAATCATTCACAATCTGGCCTTCCTTGGCCAGATGGTACAATAGTCCTAAGGCCTTTTCATTTTATGAAAAATGCTAAAATTCATTCTTCATGTTTTAATCATTTTTATGTTATGTCAAGCTGGAAAAATGTCAAAAGGTCTCGTTGTCACTCTCCGTGCCGGAAAAGGGTTTCATGCCCAAATGTTGCTCGATCAGAGGCATCGAGCGACATGGAGTATCTGAAGTTTGGCTTTCCGTAGTATTTGACGTATTGAGCGCACTTGGGACGATAAACTTCGAGGCGTTAAACGACATAACCGCGGAAAGTCCTCGATGCGGGTGTGGCACTCGAAGATTTCTTAGAGACGGCGGACTATCATCGTTCCATGTAGACGTAGATTGTGCAACCGCAACAATCAAATATGGTGATCACCACAGTATGAAAAGAATGGCGAGGCATATGAAGGCGCTGTCAGGCTTGAGTCTGTGAGGTCCAGCCAAACATTAGGTGATGTCCTAATAGATCACGATTACGCGACAATCACAGGTTCGCAGCAATTTTATTCGTATGAACCCGTGATCAAATATACAGGTGTCGATTGCATCGCACGAATGTCAATTAGGCCGCCTATTCGATACCTGTATGTTTGATCACGGGTTCGTATGAACCAAATTTGCAAGAACTTGGGATGGTCGTGTAATGTCGTTCTATTTTACATGTTCTATTAGACGCCGTAGGGGATCTAGGATTATATATTGTGTTGCACAAAGCTTTTATTTCTCATGATAATTTTTTCAGCAATGAATAATATTTTAGGCGAAATAATTGTCAAGCTCTGCGTCAATAAATTCTACAGAGCCAAATGCATTTTCTACAAAAAAAAAATTCACCGTCTATAAGATTCTGTACAGAAAATTTTGAAGATATGTTCATAAAATGTTAATGGAACGAGGTTATGAACACACAAATTGATAATGACGTATAGAAGGTAGGTTATGCTCTCAGGGCACACAAAAGCTACACATGCACGTCTGTCTGCGAATTTCTTCATTTTATATAAGCAAGTGAAAGAAATGAGCACATTATTGAATTTTTTACTTACTCTGTATCTATTTGCGTATCGTCCTCGCTGTTTCTCCGACGGTTTTCGCACGAGTGCCACGGCTGATATACGCGTGTTAGGATCAAAATAAATAATCCACACCTAAATTTGAAACGACGTGAACCTTTGTTAAATAAATTTTTGGCTCTAATAAGAGCCGTTTGTTTTCTTTTTTCACGTCCACGCTCGACTCACCGTGTTTGGTTACTCGAGCTGTCAAACCGAGTCCAGTGCAGCCAGATCGCGCGCAAAAGTTACCCCCTCTCTAGTCCCATGCGCGCCCATCACACAATCATAGTAGCGCGTGTCCGTGAGCGAGCGACGCTCGGACGTCTTCGGAAAGAGCCGAGCGCCATCGAAGTTTCCCGACCGCGCCTTCGGCAGCTACACCAATGCATGGACGCTGAGCACGTTCATGTGCGGCCAAGCCGAAACGAAGGCTTCGAGAGAAAAAGCAATCTGAGCACGACTCGCGCGTGACGTCACCCGACGGCACGAGCGAGGCTTTTAGATGATTTCAATGCTTATTTAGCTCTTCATTCTCTGCGTTATTAATGTATACAAAAAAATTTATCGCACACTCTGATCGCTTATTTTTTTAGTTTATACGTCAATTTAAATATAATAATAAATCTCAATTACAACTTATTTATCTTCTAAAATATTGTTTACGGTTTATTCACACCCTTCCTTATGCCAAATAAATTATAATTCATAAAAGTAAGCGGAAATATATTTATATTCGTATTATGTTAATTCTCATAGCTCTCATATGAAAACTCTCATATGAAACTCTCATATGAAACTCTCATATGAAAAACACAAAAAAAAACTTCAAAACCTTAGATTTCAGCGAACCAAGAACATACATCTTCACATTTTCAATCATGACGAATTTTTAAGAACAATATCATCACAAACACATCTGAACCAAAACAATATACATCACCTAAATTATCAAAACATAAATCGAACAACACAAAATCACAACATCTTATACTCAACTCTTACTAATAGACAACATGACACAAATAATTATCTTTCCACTGATCCTCTGAATAATATAAATTCGACAATCACATTAAATAAAACGAAAGAATGGCTTATAAATCTCTCCAACATTGATATTCCGCTACACATTTCCACATTCGTGTCTCTAGGTGAAAAGTTTTGTTTTCCTTACCTCAAACTCTCAAACATAAAAACTCATGGCCACAAATCAATCTTCGAACTTGAGTCCAAATTAGATTTTTTACTCGACAAACCTAGACAAATCGAAATTGGAACCAGATTCACTAAAATCTCAAAAAAAATAAATATTCCAACATCATTTTCCAACACTAATCAAATTATAAAACATACGTCCTCATTCTTAAAAAACAACCCTCAATTTTTAGTTACTCGAGCTGACAAAGGAAATTCAACAGTCATTCTTAACAAATCAGATTACATTACAAAAACTCATAATTTACTCGCAGATTCCTCAACTTACAAATTACCAAATAGAAATCCCATCAACACTCTACAAAAAGGCATTAACAATATTCTCTCCAGATGGAAAACCCTAAAAATCATTGATGAAACAAAAAAGAAATACTTGAAAGCTGAAAATTGCAACCTATCTCGTCTCTATTGTCTGCCAAAAAATCATAAAAATAATTATCCACTTCGTCCAATCCCAGATAGACGGATGTACCTCATATTGGCATCATATGTACATCATCACTGCGGCATAGAAAGTTTCACGGCTGTGTATCCCTTATGAGTGCTCCCGTTGAAGTCATATTTGCATCACATGATGATTCACAATAATACATCCAAATGAAGCAAAGTTGTTCTCACGCGAATATGCATGCAGTGAATTCATCAGACTAGCAAATTTGGCTCACGAATATCTAACAATAAGTGAGTGCATATGGGGCTCATATGGGTGTCACGGCGTGAAGAAACTGTAGTGCTCATACGGAGCTCATATTAGCGGCATGGCGTGACGGAACTATGCTGTGCTCATACGGAGCTCATATTAGCGGCATGGCGTGACGTAAATATGCTGTACTCATACGGAGCTCATATTAGCGGCATGGCGTGACGTAACTATGCTGTGCTCATATGGAGCTCATATGAATCATAGCGCGAAAAATAAAATAATCTCAAAATATTGAAAAAAAAAAATCTGGTAGGATTTTTATTATCCCCAGACGCTTTATTGATGTTCCTGCCTTAATGCCTGATAAATGGATTAAAAACGTATTCTGCCTAGTTAAATTTTGTACCTACCTACGATTTGAACCACGTCTTCTAATTCGAGAGCCGAGCGCGCTACCTAACTAGCCATTCTAACACTTGTGCAAATTTTCGTTGTGTCTGCTTATTTGTATCATTCTGGATTTGGATGCATATCGCCGTCCTATTGCGCTTATGGGATGTATCACTGACGAATATACATATCGCTGTCATATTGCGCTCATCGAATGTATCACTTACAAGGAGAAGGCAGAGCCTGGATGTCGCGAATCGGGTTTTCCTTTCGCGTGGTGAAAGTTGAAGACCTCCGAATTAACGTCGTTTTTTATTTTTGTTCCAATAGGCCTTAGTTGCTGAGATATCGCGATTTGAAAATTTGGGAGTTTCGGCTCGCGCGTAGAGTACGTTGAGCGTCGACACTTGAGACAAGAGCGGCCGTAGCTAATACGGTAAGATGACGGACTGGCACTCTGAAAGTTCACGGTTCGCGTCCCCATGCTTTTTTTTCAATTTAATTTTAATTTTTATTTTATAATCTCTCATAAGACTTCGCATGTGCAGGTAAAGAAGTCAATTCGAAAAAATGTATTACTAGTTTAATTCATCTATTATATTAAAATAATAAATCCAATAATGAAGTCAAAATTACATAGCAAAATAATATTGTATAACAAATAATTAATCTAATAATCAAGTCACAATTACACAGCAAAATAATATTCTATAACAAATAATTAATCTATTAATCACGTCACAATGAGAAAGCAAAATAATATGGTGTAAAACATAAATAATTAATCTAATTCACACTTGCAAATTTCGCGGCAGGTAATTATTTTGATTCTTCCTCTATCAGATCAGTATGTTGACAAATTGGAGGGTGGAAACCATCGTAAAAGCAAGGGAAGCACAAAGGCTCACGACACCACGAACATAAAATGAACGTAATACCACCGCAACTATATTTAACCTTATAAATTCTATCAGGAGAGCATATTTGAAGATATATATCTTCAAATATGCTTTCCTGTGAATTAGATTAATTATTTATTTTTTATACCATATTATTTTGCTTTCTTATTGTGATGTGATTAATAGATTAATTATTTTAATATATTAGATAGAAGCTAGTAATGCATATTTTCGAATTTTCTTATTTACCTGCACATGTAAAGTCTTATGAGAGATTATAAAATAAATAAAAAATGGAATTTAAAAAAAAAGCATAGGGACGCGAACCGTGAACTTTCAGAGTGCCGGTCGGTCGTCTTACCGCATTAGCTACGGCCGCTCTTGTCTCAAGTGTCAACGCTCACCGTACTCTAGGCACGCGACGAAACTCCCAAATGTTCAAATCGCGATATCTCAGCAACTAAGGCTTATTGGAACAAAAATCAAAAGTGACGTTAATTCGGAGGTCTTCAACTTTCACCACGCGAAAGGAGAACCCGATTTGCGACATCCAGGCTCTGCCTTCTCCTTGTTAGAAATATGCATATCTCCGTCATAGGATGTATCACAGAAACACGCATATCGCCGTCATATTGCGCTCATGGGATGTAGCACTGAGAAATATGCATATCGCCGTCATATTGCGCTCACCGAATGTATCACTGAAAACATGCATATTGCCGTCATGGAATGTATTACTGAGAAACATGCACATTGCCGTCATGGAATGTATTACTGAGAAACATGCATATCGCCATCATATTGTGCTCCAGGGATGTATCACTGATAAAATATACATATCGCCGTCATATTGCGCTCAACGAATGTATCACTTAGAAACATGCATATCGCCGTCATAGGATGTATCACTGAGAAACACGCATATCGCCGTCATGTTGCGCCCATCGAATGTATCACTGACAAACATGCATATCGCCGTCATATTGCTTGCATGGCATGTCTACTACCAGTGCTAACCCAGTGAATTCATCAACACAGTCATTGGATGACTTCCATATGACGTAAAATTTGCAGATATTACTTGTGGACACTTGAGCACAGCGATATGAGTTCAACGTGCTTCAAACGTAAACGACATATTGAGTTCAAAATGCTTTGTACATTCACTATACTAAATGAGTTCACGGCTTTGCATCATGTCTCGTGCAATGCAAATTGGTCTCATGCAAATTGGTCTCGTTTGATGTTGTTTCTCTCTATACCAACATCCCATTACAACTTGTTATTCAAAGCCTTCAAAAAAGATCAAGTCTATTTTCAAAAACATTTCCTTTAAACGAAATAATCAAAGCCATAGAATACATCATGTTGTCAACTTTCTTTACATTTCAAAATAAAATTTACCAACAAATCTCAGGGTTTTCAATGGGCTCACCTCTGGCTCCAATACTGTCTAACATCGTCATGATTGACCTTGAAACAAATTGTCTGGAAAAATTACAATTTTCGTTACACTATATAAAAGATATGTTGATGATATTATTATTGCTCTACCAACAGACAAAATTGAATCCACCAAAAATATTTTTAACTCATATAACTCAAAATCACAATTCACATCAGAAAATTAAGTAGATAAAAAAATCCCGTTTCTTGATATACTTTCAATCCATAAACAAAATTCAATTATCACAAATTGGTATAGGAAACCAACCTGGTCAGGCAGATTCATAAATTTCTTTTCACACCACCCACTTTCCCAAAAAAAAGCCATAATTTACATCCTAGTTGACAGAGCAATAAAATTATCTCATCCTTCATTTCACAAAGAAAACCTCAAACTTATTAGTAACACGATGACACAAAATTGCTATCCGATCTCTTTCACAGAAAAAATAATAAAACATCGGCTTTCCACAATCAACAATCAAAAAAAGGATAACAACAATTTTGATTCATCCAGACTAATAAATGTTCCTTACACAAAAAACATCCATCATCAACCAATTCGTCTTTTCCAACAATACAACATACCATTAGTCACAAACAATAAACACAACATTTCATCGATTACTGGCTCCACCAAAGACAAAATAAATAACAACCAAAAATCCAACATAGTTTACAAAATCGATTGTAAGGATTGTAATGCCACATATATCGGCCAAACCAAAAGATACCTTGAAACCAGAATAAAAGAACATAAAAATAGCCTAAAACATACTGCGACAATACACACAGCCTTAGCACAACATGCAATAGGACAAAAACATAACTTTCAATTCGACAATGTGAAAATGTTAAACAATGAAAATTGGCTCAAAAAAGACTAATCCTAGAAATGATCCAAATTAAGGCACACTCTAACGCCATAAATTTTAGAACTGACCTACAAAAACTAAGCTTGATCTATAACTCTATTATATAACTATTAAAATATTTTACAATACTTTACTTGACATAACAATTTGAAAATTATTGACACTATAATTTAATTTTAAATACTCTTAACATGACGCACCAATTTTATTTCTCTAGACACGTCACTGCCTAAAGGATCTTTCTCCCCCGATTCGCAAAATAAAGACTAATAAGCTTCACGAAATTAAGACACCACTCAGTTTCTCTCGAACTCTCCGTGATCACACAACTCAATATGTAACTGAGAAAGGTAAATTTCGAGTTTTTGTTTATTTTGGATGAAAATTTAAAAAATCTTAAACTCAATAGGTAATCATCACAGTCATTTGATACTATATTAAAATTTCTTTTAAATCAATCACGTACATTAAATTTTCACAAACAAAACACAAAACTTTCTTATAATTATTAATCCCTTACAGATGATAAAAATCGCTAAAAAACGATAAATTCTTCCATCTATTGAGTATACTCCAGCAAAACAGTAATTGCTTGCATAAATACTGTCTTTTGAAATAACCTTCCAAATATAATCAAAAGCTAGAAACATCAACAACATCGAGGTTAGTCGTTTCTCATATTTTATTTCTTTATAACTCCATAGTATAATAAACCACACTCTCACACATCACTCATTTCAAACACCGATGAATAAGAAGAATTAACGCAATACAAGAACTTATGCATATCAAATCAATATAGTTATAACCAAAACAGAATTAACATAACAGTTATACAAAACGACACAGCAATTTTATAACACAATCATAACATAGAACATTCGTGTATTTAATTCCTTTACACTTGATTTGGAAAATTGGTGTATCAAAATTTATAGAGAAAAATATAATTTCTGAGGAGGACCCGACCCGAAGGGTCGTAACGTAAGAAAGCATCATTTATTTCCATCGCTGACCTTGGAAAACCTCTATTGGCCGGACTGAAGCCGAATCTTCAACTAGCAACTTGTCATCAACACGGCCGCACACATCTTTGACTCATTAATTCTCATACTTTCATCAAGCGATAAAGCATTATCCCCAAAAACAAGCCAACCATCCATCCGCCTTCGAATCGTCAGTACCAGAAAGTGCACATATTCTACAAGCCATGAGATGGTCTTGTTGGTACACGGAGAGAATTTTTAAGTAATTTTTACTGTGAAATCACAATAACTCGGTGACAAATGTGCAATTCTTCAGGTTTTTAGGAAATAAATTATGAATTTTCATGGAAATGAATCAAAATTTACTTTTGCGTAACAGAAATTTAAAATATTTTCCAGAATTTTTACTGCAATTAATAGTAAAATTTCATGAAACGTAAAGATTACGACAATAAGTTAAAAAAGTGCTAATATAAATGAAATTTTTCAGTGAAACATTGAGAAATTTGCGTGTTTTCCATAAAAATTTAAAAAAGGAAGCCAAAATTTTCCGTGCGTCCACCGCAATTTTACATTCTTTATAGTAACATCAGTTAGGGCTAGGTCGCCTGACCGTACGCGTGAGCTCTGTGTGTGACCGTGCGTATACGTGAACGCAAGCTGTGAGAGTGCGCTTGTGTATGACGCAGTATGACGAGCACGAACGACGCCGACCCGCGTTGCTTAGCAACAGCGGTACCGCGCATGCGCATTATAGTACGAAGCATGGGCCAAGAAAGCCTCGTGGTCTCGTGCAGTCTAACGTGTTCTACGCAGTTCTACGCAAGAAAACAAAGAAACGTGAAAAGAAACTTCGATAAAGGACGTCTACAATGGTACGGAAAGATGATATGCTAAAATAAGTAGCAATCAAGAACACAAATAGAGTATTTATTTAATCATAGGGAATTAATTTTTCGCTAGGGATTTTAGACATTTCAAGTTTGTCCAGGTTATTTTTACTGTAGAAACTTGGAATTTTTGAGGCCGCCCATTGTTAAAATTCTACATGAGAATGTGTCAGAATTTTTACTGAAAGAAATGTAAAAAATTATGCTACTTGCTTAAATTTTTACATGAATGAAAGCAAAATATTAAAAGCTAGTGTCAATTTTTGACTATGTACACATTTGTCACCGGTTTCAAATTTTTAATGTAATTTTTACGGAGTTTTCACCGTAAAAAATACTTTAAAATTCTCTCCTGGCTTCGGTCCGCAGGGGCGCGGGATCATTCCCCGCGCTCAGTGCTTTTTTTAAAATTATTATTACTATTAATTCTTATTTGATTATTTTTATTAGTTATTATTATTATTTTAATCAGTTATCTTTTAGTGTCGAAAAATGTATCGCGCACTCCGACCGCTTATTTTATTAGTTTGTACGTTACTTTAAATGCAACAATAAATCTAAATTACAACTTATTTATCTTCTAAAAAATTGTTTGCGCTTTACTCACACCCGTCCCTATGCCAAATAAATTGTAATTCATAAAAGTAAGGGAAAACATATTTATATTCGTATTCTTATATTAATTCTCATATACTTTCATCAAGCGATAAAGCATTATCCCCAAAAACAAGCCAATCATCCATCTGGCCGCGAACCGTCAGTACGAGAAAGTGCACATATTCTACCAGCGATGAGATGGTCCCGTTGGTAGCGTTCCTGACTTCGGTCTGCAGGGGCGCGGGAACGTCCCCGCGCTCAGTATGTTTTTTTAAATTTATTATTACTATTAATTCTTATTTGATTAGTTATCATTATTATTTTAATAAGTTATCTTATAGTGTCGAGAAATTTATCGCGCACTCCGACCGCTTATTTTATTAGATTGTACGTTAATTTAAATGTAATAATAAATCTAAATTACAACTTATTTATCTTCTAAAAAATTGTTCACGCTTAACTCACACCCGTCCCGATGTCAAATAAATTGTAATTCACAAAAGTAAGCGGAAATATATTTATGTTCGTATTATTATATTCATTCTCATACATTCATCAAGCGACAAAGCATCATCCCCAAAAACAAGTCAATCATCTATCCGGCCGCGAATCGTAAGTGCCAGAAAGTGCTTTTTTAACAGAAGCGATAAGATGGTCCCGTTGGTAGCGTTCCTAGCTTAGGGGCGCGGGATCGTTCCCCGCGCTCAGTACTTCGAAATTTACATTTCTCAGTTACATATTGAGTTGTGTGATCACGGAGAGTTCGAGAGAAACTGAGTGGTATCTTAATTTCGTGAAGCTTATTAGGGTCTTTATTTTGCGAATCGGCGGAGAAAGATCCTTTAGGCAGTGACTTGTCAAGAGAATAAAATTAGTGCGTCATGTTAAGAGTATTTAAAATTAAATTATAGTGTCAATAATTTTCAAATTGTTATGTCAAGTAAAGTATTGTAAAATATTTTAATAGTTATATAATAGAGTTATAGATCGAGCTTAGTTTTTGTATGTCAGTTCTAAAATTTATGGCGTTAGAGTGTGCCTTAATTTGGATCATTTCTAGGATTAGTCTTTTTTGAGCCAATTTTCATTGTTTAAAATTTGTACATTGTCGAATTGAAAGTCATGTTTTTGTTTTATTGCATGTTGTGCTAAAAGGCTGTGTGTATTGTGGTAGTATGTTTTAGGCTATTTTTATGTTCTTTTTATGTTCTTATTCTTCTAGCATACAAGGAAGAACAATCGATCAGCTCTTGGAGCGTCCTTCCGAAGAGACCGCGCGGGCTAGTAAGGGCAAAAATATTCTTCCCGTTTAGCCGTAATTATCTCGATCAGTATATCGCCATTCACTTTTTGGAAAAACTCGACTGTGTGCAACAACGATCGTGGGATACGAGGCGAAGGGGGCAATGTTTTATATCAGTGGGAAGGCCTCTTGTGCTTCGTGACAATGGTAGTGTATACTGGTTAAGACTGCCGGGTGACACGGCGACCTTTCTCGGGTAAAGGTACACGGCAGAGAGGAACCCTATTGTATTTCTCAGAAGAGAAAGGAGAAGATGGCGTGCGGTTTTAGAAGCTGTCCCAACGCACGCATCGCCCTTCTTTTTTGGGATACGGCGCGGTCGAAAAGTGGCGAGTAAGCGAGACACGCGTGTCCCTTGTACATCTTTCCTCACGATGAATAAATTATTGGCAACCATTTGTATTTGACAAGAGGAGAAGGCATTCCGGCAACGATTCGGCCGGCGGAAGAAAGGCTTGTCTTCCAACGACGGGGGAAAAAATGGCAAGGAGGCTTTGGTGAGGATTTCGTCGATGTGTACGCCTTCCTAGCCGAAGGAAACACACGCCTCGTACACTCGAGCGTGCGCTTGTGCGCTCCGCACCGAGAGAGTATCGAATAACGTGCTTGCAAAGTCGAAGAAAAGCGATTCTCGAGATTTATCGAGAGTAACAGAGGAAGATATGCACGCGCAACCAACCGCGCTCCACACTGAATTGTCGACTTTAATCAATCGTCGTATCCGAGGAGTTCACCCGCCCCGGCCAACGATTTATAACGTACAACGGTTCATGTTGAAATTCCATTGGCGAGGCGAGCGCCATTTTTTTGTTTCTTCTCCACAGGTATACCAAGAGCGGACCCACGTTTCGGTGGCACGGGCCCTTTAACGGCAAATCTCGCTGCCGTGAGGCTTTCCTCTCCCCATCATTTTTCAGTCACGTCGTTACATTTTTTCATCTGAGGAGCAAAAATTCCATATACGCACCGTTTTCTCATACTTCGCATAGAGTTGGCAAAGCTCTCTTTGCAAAGGCATTCGCCCCGTCGAGCTATCCGCACCGAGAATCTGCATGCCGTAATGACTTCCTGCCGTTCCAGCGCACCTCGGTGAAATAAAAAGCGGTTCTTTCTCTTTCTCTCTCCCCAGTTTACCACACGGACAGGTAGACGGACGGCCACGAGGGAAGAGCATAATCGTGCGCAGTCTCTCACATCCATCTGGCCTGCTGCCTGCGCGAGGTGGTCCCCCTTCCCATTGGGGCACCGTCATGAGGAATCGCCCGAGAGTCATTGTCGATCCGCCGCCGCGGCGCGTGAATACTTCTCTCTTTTGTTCTCGTCTTGTCGTGTCTCGAGGCTGGACCCCGCGAGCTCCTGCGCTTCACACACGCCGACGTATGACGAGTGCGAGAAAGAAAACTACTAAAGATCCTATAGCGTTTCGAACCGAGGATCAAAAGAAAAAAAAACGGCTTATTTGCGTTTGTGGAAAAGAAGGATAAAATAGCGGTTTTACTGCGCCACTTGTGGCGCGCGGTCTCGCGTGGTATCGTACACAGAGTCTCGCGTGGAATCTTGAGAGCTATTCATGCTTATAGGTACCGAGAGGCAGGGGGCACCTTCAACGAGCCCGAGCAGCCAAACGATCCTCAACATATACCTTTATTTTAATTGGAATCACGGCACTCCGTCGGGATTCCTCCTTTCCTTCTTCTTCTTCTTCTCCTCGTCCGCCTTTGGCCAAGTCTCGGCATTGTTGAGCAAAGTTGTTTGAAAGCGCGCCTCCAATGAACAATTATTCCCGTTAAATAATAAACTGGCCGAATCGTAGAGATGAAAGAAAAACAAATAAAACTTGTTCGCGTTATGAGTTTTGGCCACGATTCCAGCTATCGCGCTTCCGGTGAGAACAAGAGAGATCATTTTCTCACGACTCGCCGCCGCCGCCGCCGTCCTCGTCGTCGTCGCTGTGAAATAAAAGAGGTAAAACCGGACTTTAATTGGAGCCGGGAAGAAGGCCTCCTCGGTGAATCTCTCGTCGCAAGTTTCTGATCGGCGTGTACTCGTTTTATCGCGTTATTATTTTCTCACGAAAAAATGGATTGGCCGAAATTGTGTCTTTTGTCGCGACGATGCTTGAATTTGTCCGCCGAAACAAGTAGTTTACTTCTTCTGCCGGTAAAAGTGACGCGCCCGATCAAATATACATCTCTAAGGGGGCAAAATAGGGACTGGTATCGCAATTCCGAAGTCGTGCTCCGTGTACCCGATCTAGCGCCGAAAAGCTTTGAGACCGAGAAAGAGATTCTGCCCCATCGTTCCGAGAAGGATTCTCGCGCGTACAACGATACGGTCGTTTGAGAAAATTCTTCTTCGAGGGAGAGGATGGAAAGATTTGCTCGTCGCGATGCCGAGTACGTTGCGTGTACGCAGAGAGCTAGGCATGTATATCAGCCGCGTACAAACAACAGAGCTCGATTACATATCGAACGAAAATAAAATCTGCCAACTTCGTTCGCTAGTGGCGCAGCGGAATTGCGAAACTCCACGATGCGGACGACGACGACGCAGGAAAAAATAATTGTGCGACAAGAGGCCTTTTTTCGAGGGCAACAAAAACAACAGCAGTAGCCTCGCTCGAGGGCTCCGAACTAGCGATGATCATTATTTCAAAAAAGTCTTCCAACCAGATACGATTCGACGCAGGTCAAAGGAAGGGATCGCCAAATGAAACTCGGGCAAAATGTGGCTAATACGAGATTGAGAATCACACCGAGTAGACTCTCTGTTCCCCGATCAACATTAACCGTACAGGCCTTTCACACTTACATATGCTTACCGTAACCGCTCCTTTCACCGGTTACGAAAAAAATTATATTTTTTTCAGAAGGAATTGTCAATTTTTCGTGAGAAATGATGCGTGAGCCTGGATGTCGCGAATCGGGTTCTCCTTTCGCGTGGTGAAAGTTGAAGACCTCCGAATTAACGTCGTTTTTTATTTTTGTTCCAATAGGCCTTAGTTGCTGAGATATCGCGATTTCAACATTTGTAAGTTTCGTCTCGCGCGTAGAGTACGTTGAGCGTTGACGCTTGAGACAAGAGCGGCCGTAGCTAATACGATAAGACGACCGACCGGCACTCTGAAAGTTCACTTTTCATTTTTTAATCAATATGTTTGATTTTTTTAAATTTTTCACGCTATGACTCTCATATGAGCTCCACATGAGCACAGCATAGTTACGTAACGCCATGCCTCTAATATGAGCTCCGTATGAGTACAGCATAGTTACGTCACGCCATGCCGCTAATATGAGCTCCGTATGAGCACTACAGTTTCTTCACGCCGTGACACCCATATGAGCCCCATATGCACTCACTTATTGTTAGATATTCGTGAGCCAAATTTGCTAGTCTGATGAATTCACTGCATGCATATTCGCGTGAGAACCACTTTGCTTTATTTGGACGTATTATTGTGAATCATCATGTGATGCAAATATGACTTCAACGGGAGCACTCATAAGGGATACACAGCTGTGAGACTTTCTATGACGCCGTCATGATGTACATATGATGCCAATATGAGGTACATCCGTCTATCTGGGGGAGGTAGAGGGGTTTGTCAAAACAAGCTCTCCTGAGGACGATGCCGAAGAAAAACGGCGCAGTCATTCCCCTCTCCTCCCCCCTCCCCCGCCCTCGTTGAAAGTTTGTCAAAATGTATAATTTCAAAGACGAGACTGCAAATCGGCAAAAATGGTGTCGATGTGGGTTTGTTTGGGTGTATGTGTGTGTGTGTCGTTATTGTGATTGGTATTACGGTTTCTACGAATGTATTACAGGTACTCGAACCGAGGTAAGCACATGTACATTATTATGGTTTTTTGACAAAGATAAAAATATCATATGAAACTATTGTGGTCAGTGTCATTCGTTCCGTTGAGCGACAACGTTAACCGAAAATATTATTGTAGGAATTTCTTATTTTTATTCGATTAAAATCTAGTTTTTTTTGGGCATTGGTGCCCCCCGGCCCACCGGAGGGGAGGGGGGGTCTTCGCCCCCTCCACCCCGACAAGGGACTCTACCCCTTGGACCCCCCGCTGCACCCGTCCCCGTTCAAACTTCAAAACCCCATGACTTTTTATGGGGGGGTAACCGCCGCGATTTCTCTTCATCATCGTGTTCAGGGAGCCATTTTCTATAAATCCCCCCAACCCTAGAGGGGGTGGGGGTTATTTTGTAAACAAGCGTGCGTGCGTGCGTGCGTGCGTGCGTGCGTGCGTGCGTGCGTGCGTGCGTGCGTGCGTGCGTGCGTGCGTGCGTGCGTGCGTGCGTGTGTGTGTGTGTATGTGTGTGTGTGTGTGTGTGTATATACAGGGTGCGGCAACATACCTTCCTTTTTTTAAATGCGCGCCATTCAGTCGGTTGATGCCGTAACGGAGCGCTAGTGGTCTTGTTCGAAAGGGGGGACTCTGAAGTTTTATCCCGACACAGGTCAATCACCATCATGCGTTGGAACAGTGAGGAGCTTACTGTTGCCGTTGAGGACTACTTTTCGAGTGGATGTTCTCTGATAGCAACCCAGCGCGCCTTTCGGAATTGCTTTAATTTAGCCCCGTTGGCCCCTGTTCCGATCCGGACATCAATTGTTACGTGAGTCACAACGTCTTTAGTTCCAACAAGACGGTGCAACGGCACACACTTCAAGAGCATTGATGGCTGTTTTGAGGGAACACTTCCTAGAGCGCCTCATTTCAATTAGGGGCGATTTGGAGTGGCAGGCCCGCTCTCCCGATTTGGCCCCTTGTGATTTTTTACTATGGGTTTTTTTGAAATCCCGTGTTTATATGAACCGTCCAAGGCCCCTACAAGAGCTGAAGACCAAAATCCGGGAAGAAATTGCCAACATAACACCTGCTATGCTGACAAGAGTCATGACAAACGGCAGAAATCGGTTTACTCAGTGTATGGAGAATGGGGGACGTCACCTATCTGATTTGATCTTCAAAACTGTGTAAAGCAAAACTTTAGGCATGCGCCTACATTATAAAAAACAAACAAAAATGTTCTGATTCATATTTACAATGGGTTGTATTAAGTTTTGAAAAAAGGACGTTATGCTGCCGCACCCTGTATATATACATACATATTTTATTGGTTTGTTCCAGCCGTACAGGGTCTTCCCCTTTTACGCGCCCCAATCCGCCTCAACTTCGTTCTACCTCCGACTTCACATCCCTTCTCTACCTCCGATCCCACTACCCCTATATCCCCTCCGCAACTGCCCCCCACAGAAGATCGACTTGCCGAGGCATTGAATGTGACTCGACAATGTATTTCGAAACGTTTGCACGCAATGGGAAAAATTCATAAGAAAGGAAAGTGGGTTCCGCATGAGTTGACTGAGAGACAAATGGAAAATCGAAGAGCCACTACCGAAATTTTGCTTTTGCGGCAGAACAGAAAGAGTTTCCACCATCGAATTGTTACTGGCGATGAAAAAAAGTATATTTCGAGAATCCCAAACGCAGAAAATCGTGGCTTTCACTTGGCGAAGCGTCAACATCGACGGCACGGCCAAATCGCTTCGGAAACAGTTTGGTGGGACCAGAAAGGAATCGTGTGCTATGAGCTGCTAAAACCGGGCGAAACTGTCAATGGGCATCGATACCGACAACAACTAATTAATTTGAACCACGCATTGCTCGAAAAACGGCCAGAATGGGACACGAGACACGAACGTGTGATATTGCAGCACGACAACCCTCCGTGCCATCGCAGTTCCATCGTCCAGGACACCATTAAAACACTGAAATGGGATCTGCTACCGCACCCGCCGTATTCGCCAGACCTGGCCCCGTCAGACTATCACTTGTTCCGGTCGATGGCGCATGGCTTGGGTGGGCTACACTTGGCCAATTACGATGCAGTACAAAATTGGTTGGAGGAATAGTTTCAGTCCAAAGACGCGTCTTTTTATCGTCGCAGTATTTATGTATTGCCAAGTGATGGCAAAAATGTGTTAATAGCGATGGACAATACTTCGAATGAACCATTTTTTGTATTTGCTTTGAAATTTTCCATTTTTTATTGGTAAAAAAAACCCGGAAATTTAGTTGCGCACATAGTAAACGCTATACTATCTTCTGCTGATGCAGGAGAAAATAATTCATTTAGGAATAGGTAAATGAAGAATCTTTTTGTTGTCTTAATTGTGAGAAAAAACGCCGCTTTGGTCTTGCCAAATGTACTCTTTCGCTTGACCTGATACTCAGAGGCGGATTCAGGGGGGCATCCCCCCCCCCCCCCCCCCAGACGGTCATCGTCGAGGGTACAAAATGGACTGTACAACAAAGCCAAGGAATCCCAGAATAAGCACCCCCCCCCCGCTTCTTCTCCGGGTACGTAATGAGTACCCCATTTCCGAACTCAAAGGACAATCTTCGAATAGCGCACGTTAACTGCCAGCCGCTACTAGCAAAGGATCACCTGCCCGCGTAGAAATTCTAATGAGGCCCGGACCAGGGCCCGATCAGGTTGCCTGACTGCCCTGGTAGGGCACTAATAAGGCAGCCTGACGGGGCCCTACTAGGAAATGTAACGTTGTGTCACATATGGGCCTGACCTGGTTGCTTGATCAGATCCCTATCAGGTTGCCTGATCAGAAAGAAATGCATATAATATTTCAAAAATCTAAAACGGAATGAACCACTTAATTTAGAGTTCCACTACAATGAATTTGTATCATAAACCGTCATTCCCTGGCCTGCTGAAATGTTTTTGTTCGAAGAAAATATTTCGCCTATATGGCAATGGAACCTCGTACCTACCTACCCAAAGCTAGGCACGCTGCCCCTATGCTACCGAGTGCTTGTGACATCTTGGCCCCAGATATGGCATAAGAGACCAAATGAATTCCTATAATTATTTGTTGTACACATAAAGTATATCAATTACTTAATTTCATTGTGACAATTAAAGAGGTTTATCGAATAACATGCTATTTATTTTTTAAACTTAACCTTGTATATATATATATATATATATATATATATATATATATGTATATATATATAATTCCTCTCTCTCTCTCTCTTTCTCTCTCTCTCTCTCTCTCTCTCTCTCTCTCTCTCTCTTCGCCTGACAAAGCTGCCGAAATCTTCTAACACGCATCCGAGTTGCATAACGTTTTGTAAAGTGACAGTCCATAGCACCTTTTTTAAATAGAATTCAGGAATGCATCGCAACTCCGAAGCTACGATGCTGTAAAATCGAAATTTCCATGTGGAAAATAAGAGGTTATGTGCATCTATCGACTGCGGAGGCAGTTATAGGGCAAGTCTATTTATAGCCTTATCAGGGAAAATCATACTAGGGCCTATCAGGGCAAGCCTTGTTAGGGCCCTATCGGGGAAAGCCTTAGTAGGGCTACATTAGGGCAAGCCTTGGTAGGGCCCTATCGGGGAAAGCCTTAGTAGGATCTTATCAGGGACGGCCTTAGTAGGGCCATTTTAGTATAGCCTGATTTAGGGCCTAAATACTTCCGGCCCGATCGGGGCCGGATCAAGATGTCCGTAATAGGTGTTGGCCGTATCACACCCCGATCGGGGCCTGATCCTGGTCAGGCTAACCCTGAGGAATTTTTATTCGGGTGGACACCTTTAGGATCTTTTCGAGCGCCTTAGGTGCCACATCGGCTGCGTATCGGAAATCTGATTGAAACCGGATTTACCTGACCAAATGACAAAATTACGGAACTACAATCTCTTAAGACGGGATAGGGTGGATCAAGTCGGCGGCGGAGTCGCATGCTACGTCCACAGCTCACTCAAAGCTAAAGAGGTCTACTTATCTTCGAGACTTGCTTCTGAAGGGACAGAATTTTTTTTCTTGGAATGCAGTGGCACTAACGTATCTAAACTACTCATCGCGGTTGTGTACAGACCACCTGAAATGAAAGGTTGGCCAATCTTTATGAAGGCATGCACACAATTACAGCCTCTCTATGCCAACTTCGTAATCATGGAAGATTTCAACCCCAATATGGATGCCGTTTCTTATAATAGCTGTTCCTAGCAGAATTAATATCCAACAACGATATGTCTCTCATCCCTTTTGGATTTACTCACTACACGGCCAGATCGGTCACGCGCATATGCCATTGCATCATCGACAGAGAAGCAAACGCAGTAGACTTTCAGGAGGAACCTGTGTCACTCTCAGGCCACGACTGCATTTGGATCTCTTACTGCTATAGGACTCCCGAGGACCTTCAAAGTCTAGTGGTTAAGCGGGACTATAAGAACTTTAATGAGCAAGCATTTTTTACTGATTTGACAGCCATAGATTGGTTTCCGTTTTTTAGCTCTCAGTCCATACATTTTAAAGTGTCGTTTCTTAACACGATTCTGATAAACTGCCTAGATAATCATGCTCCATTAAGGCCATTAATTCGACGGAGTTACTCTGCGCCGTGATTAACTGATGAAATAAGGAATCGGATGCGTGAAAGAGACAAGAGGAAGCGGTACGTCTGTAGCAGATGCGACCAACAATATGTAGCATTGAATGATAAAAAATACGGGGACCAAAACATCCTAGCTAAATTTAGAGATCTTAGGAATATCGTCCAGATGATGATAAAAAAAGGCTAGTGCGAATGGCCCTCCGAGGCATTCTGCCTATGGTGTCTTTAATGTTTCACTCATGTTTTGAGGGTTTCCACTAATATGGAAGAAATCCCCGATTAGCCCAATACCTGAAGTCAGATCGTCGTCTAGCCCGGTTGACTACAAGCCCATATCGCTTCTCTGCCCCTTATCCGAATTGCTTGAACGTATCGTTGCTGATCAAGCCACAGCCTCCTTCGAATCGAAAAACCTCTCAGATCCATATCAGTCTACGTACCGGAAAGGGTTTAGTACCCATACGGCTCTATTGCGAATGACCGACTATGTACGTCAAGGTATCGATGACGTGATGTTCACCGTCATGACCCTGTTCGATTTTTCAAAGGCCTTTGATAACGTCAACCACTGCAAACTTATAAATAAACTAAAGATCTTCACTTCTCAATGTCTCAAGGTCTTACAATGGATGAAGTCTTACCTTACCAACAGATTTCAAGCAGTTTTAGGTTCAGATGGTGTTCGATCAGCCTGGACAGCAGTTAAGTCTCGTGTTCCCCAAGGATCCGTGCTTGGTCCACTTTTGTTTGCTCTTTATTTTTCTGATCTTAGATATGCCTTATCGACTAGCGATTACAATTTGTATGCTGGCGATCTCCAGCTCTTTCTGCGATGTCCAGCCTCACTTTCAGACTCTTGTATTGCAAAAATAAACACGGATATTGTGTTAATTAAGATCTGGACTGCACTGAATGGACTCCCTTTAAATGCAGAGAAGACCCAAGTGATAATATTTAGCAGTAGACGCATAATCCGTGGTCTCGTCTGGTCTACGGTCCCAGAAATTGTGAATGATAGAGCCAGAATTAAATACCAAAGTTCAGTCAAAGTGCTAGGCGTCAGATTAGACAATGTTCTAATGCTGGAAGGAGCAGGTGACAGTTGTTGCTAAAGCAGTAAATTCGCGCCTATATCACCTAAAGGTCTGCCGCAGCTTTCTTTCGCGTTACCTACGTGCGAAACTTGTTTTTACGCTAATCCTCCGGATTACTGATTATTGTTGCGCATTCACGCATTATTGTCGCGCATGGCCCAAGAATGCAATTCTGTCCTAATGGTAGCACTTAATTCCTGTGTGCGGTTTATATATGATGTCCAGTGGTTTGAGCGTGTATCCCCCTACTGGGATAATCTCAGATGGCTGCGGCTTGAAGCTCGGCGTAAATATTATATGTTGCGTGTTGCATATGAAGTCTTACGAGAGAGGCGGTCAGCCTACTTGCGATCGATGGTCGTGGTAAATGGGCCCAAGGAGGGAATGGCGCTTCGAGCCAGCGCAGAACTCCTGAAGATCCCACATTTCCGCACGGAATATCAAAGATTGCATTCTCGGTTACTGCAGCATATCTCTGCGACGCTCTTCCCCCAAACAGCTTACAACTTAGCAGAAAAGTCTTTAGTCTAATCGAAAACCTGCTGTCATCAGGCATCTTGTAGATTATAAAATTAGCGTGCGTGATCGTAGTAACAACCAAATGTGCGTGTTTTCCGGGCTGATTTTGTACGGCGTTTTATGCTATAGCTTTTCCTTTGATTTGTATTGTATATGTAATACGCTAATATGATTTTTTATTGTATCGAGTCATCATACACATTTAATCTAAAAGTGAACTGCGTGCCAGAGGAGTTGTCCTAGTGCACTAATAAACCCATCTATCCAACCCCTCCTCGTGCCACCAGAAAAGAATTTTGGATCCGCCCTTGCTGATACTTGATTGAAACTATGCAACCGTTTTTCGATTATTGCAGCTTCTTATTATTTCTTGCCAAACGAACTCATTAAAAGCCATTTCGGTATTCTGGACATTTTGGTTACTCTCACTGTTGGAATATGATAATAATCGTCGGTGTTTTAGTCCCCTACGTACTACGAATTGTTTTATCGTTCATCGGCGGTATCTTACACGAATAATCACTCTCAATTTCCTCAGTGTTGAACGAATCATCATCTCTTTCAATTTGTTTATTTTCAGATAGAGAATTTCGCCGCTCGCAACACTCTTCGCTAATCTTTTCAGTGTCTTCCGATAACTTACTAACCGATTATTTGGACCTATTCAAGGATGAAACAAAGTCCACTTACTAACCGATTATTTGGACCTATTCAAGGATGAAACAAAGTCCAAAACCAATATACTGAATATTATAATATTTGTCCACTTCTTGTCGCCTTTGACTGCTCTTCGGCTTCGATCTGTACTCTGGGATCCTCAAAAGAGAATACTGCATTGAGATATCGGCTACTATTAATTATGGAGGGAATATGTTTTTATTTGCAAAAGGAACCAATAAGACTCGTGTCGGCTCTGCCAGATTATTCGGCTGCTTACGACAAAGCGAAACACATATCGCATTCGGATGTATGTCGCTATGTATAGTTGAGATACTCGAGACCAGAGATAAGCCCTTGGGAGGATAATTTTTTGAGAGCATAAATTTGTCGACCGTTCAAACTGATCACCTGACTTCTAAACAAGATGTTTTTTTTTTCAGTCAAAAGTAAAGCCAAGAAAATGAAAAAACGATTATTCGAATAATCGAAGAATTTTTATAAAGTTGGATGAACAAAAGAAATAACAACAAATGTACCATTTGTTATAAAATTTTGTAACCGTCCATTTAACCGGGCTTGGTACGATAGTGTTAATTTCATTCGTCTCCATCTTTGTCGGAATATTCGAAATTCGTATGAGTTACGCGATCTCGTTGGCAATCTAAACTCGGACCAGTTTGTACCGCGGGAAGGGACGCGCAAAGAGGATACGCAAAGGATCCGAGATTGAAATAATAGGTATTCGGAGGGAAGGGGTACGAGGCAGCGGTATACCCGCGAGCGGCTCCGACCGAGCAGAGCACATTCGTTACGTTAATTGCGCGCCCGGGCTCCGATCATCGCGATACTCGTACGAGAAGCGACGAAAGCACCAACGCGAAAAAAGATTTAAAAAATTCAACTGTTGATTCAAGAGAGAAAGAGATTTATCGACTCGATGAAATATAATAATTATAGCGAGTTTCGCGTTCGTAGCTACTACCGCGATGCAGTCTCGTTGATCGAACCCGCTCGTAAAAAATCCTCAACGTCTTTACAGAGGACTCGCGCGAGTCCTTATTTTTTTCTTCTTTTTTTTTCATCACAAGGATGCGTTATTATTCTCGTATCGTCTCTCGAGCCACGATACAAGATTATCGAGAGGTAAATCTTTGACGAGATTACACTCGGGCCGATCATCGTCGTAATTATTTGAAAAAAAAAAAACGCAAGAAAAGATCTATTCAGCACGGAAGAATGAGCGAATGGTTACCTTTATCGTGGCGTACAGTGACCGAGCTAGCGGCGTTGATTCGAGAGAATACGCGATAGCAATCCACCTTGGACAAGAATGAAAAAGAAGAAGAGAAGAAAGAAGGAGGTGGCGAACCACGATTTTAAAAAAAGCGAAATCTAGCCAGCTAACGAGTAACAAGATATAAAATGATGAAAAAATTTAAACGAAGAATGAGAGAGCAAGACGAGTTGGATTAATTGCGCGAGAGGCGTATAATTGCGCGAGCACCCCTCGTCGCCGCGTCGAAGAATCAGAGCGGGCTCTCTCTCTTTCTCTCTCTCTCTCTCTCTCTCTCTCTCTCTCTCTCTCTCTCTCTCTCTCTCTCTCTCTCTCTCTCTCTCTCTCTCTCTCGCTCTCTCTCCCTCTCTCCCGCGTGTACACGTGTAACGAACAAGGCATATAAGTGCGCGCGCACGGCTTCTCGTCCGGGAGGCCGAAGGAAGAGAAGTTCAATGAAACCGGAACGCCAAGAGCAACAAAAGAGCCGAGTCTTGAGGCGCGCGCCGTATCTCGAGAAAGGACGCGAGAGTTGTCGCGATGTACGCCGTGTACCTCGCTTTTACAATTTTACAGTTAATTTTTCCGTTGCATCCTTGTATAAGTGTAGGTTTGTGACCCGAAAAAAAAGTTTGTGGGCCAAAAAAATGTATCGCAATGTCCCTCGAGGCAAAGACACGCACGGCTCAAGGGTGTGACGAAAAAGTCTCTACTGGTCGAGATGAAAAAATGCTTTGCGCTGCACGTGTGTGTTCACGGACCGTTATCCCGGCCTCGAGAGACACGATGCCAACTTTCTTCGTAAGGTGCGCATATAAACACGCACGGTGTGCGTTACACGCTTGTATACACGGCTCTACAGCTTCGTTGGAGCATCGATCAAAGGAAAATGAATCCTAGTTGCGCCTCTGTACAAAATTCTATAAATCTTCCGAGGCTTTTATTATATTGCGCCATAAAAGAAATATTCTCGCCTGCACGAAGCCCAGCGTGTCTCTCACCTGTTGTACCAACTCGGCCGCCGAGAGAGAGAGGGAGAGAGAGAGAGAGAGAGAGAGAATAGTCATCCGTTCGGCGTGGATACAGATTTTCAATATGTTTGGCTTGGAAAAAACAAACTGTTGGTGCACCTCGAGTATCCCGCCTCGTTAAAAAATAATTATACCGTGTTTTACTAAAAGTCGTTAAAGAATTTTCCTCGGTCTATAATATACGGCTGTGAGGAGATGGGACGGTGATGATTTGGCGCGTCCGCCGAGTCTCCGCATCGTTTTATCAAGAAGAAGAAGAGAAAGAAGCAGAACGAGCGAGGACGAGGGGGGGTCCGTTGATCAAATGTCCTCTCTCGAACAGAGAAAAACCTCTCAGCGAGCCCGTGAAACAAGCCGAGATTTTTGTTTGGGTTTGTTTTTGAGCGCACCAATCGAGCAAGGAGAAGGAATCGAGAGCCCGGTGAGCGGGGCAGCACTCCATCACTCCGCCGAATATATACTTTGTATCGCGTTCGAGATTTTCATTGCAACGCTGAGAGACCGCCGTAGCCACGTTCGCGCCTCTCGACCAAATTAATATGAGCCTAAAAATAAAGGAGAGAGAAAACGGTGCATATTTATACGGCGGGATGAGGCGACGACTTGGGGAGCGTCAGAAACGTGAGCGATATTGCCGTTAAAATACGACACGAGAGTCGCGTCTGCTTTTCTTATCGTGATTCTCGAATTTCCACGCCCCGTCGCGCTTCATCGATATAATCCCGAGGTATAACAGAAGGGAGTTTTTTTAATTTGCTCTTGCTATCGACACCACCGACAGACAAAAAAAAACACACTCGCATCGAAAACATGTTTTTGAGTGCCGGTGGATGACAGATCGCGTAGTTGTTGTGCCCGAAGAAAAGAGGCCAAAATCAATCGTTTCTCTCTCGTTAGGGCGATTTTAGACTGACGTATTTTTCGCGCGAATAAGCTCGTTTTTATAAGCTTGTAAACGCGCGTCTTTGCCACACGCGCATCTCGAAGCAGCTCGTACACGCGTTCGGTTTGTTGAAGGGCGAAATGCAGCGCGCGTGCAAGCGCGTATGCAATGAACGAGCTTACATACGCGCGAAAAAAATGCCGGTCTATAACCACCGCTCTGCGTCCTCATTCGCACGAGAGTTTAAAAAGCGTTGCGTTAAAAGCCGACGTTGGCGCTTTTAAAATGTTCTCGACACGTTTGTTTATATGAACGCTTTAAAATCACTCTTGTCTCGTTTCTCGCTGCAGTAGGACGTTAACGCCATGTGTCACACCGACCGAGCGGCCATGAGTGTGCGAGAGATAGCTGATTTACTGATTCCCACTGTTCTCCTAAATGGTTGATTTTTTGGAAAAACGAAAAGAAACACCTTCCACTCTGTTGAACGACGAACAACTCCTTTCTCTTCGTTTGCCCGAAATGTGGTCCGCCTGAGAGAGAACTTGGCAGTAGGATTTTTACCGATCGGACATGTGAGCCATGTCCTTAAGACGGAATGACACCTCATCGCGCTGTCCGAGAACAGTTATAGATACCCAAAAATCTCTGAAACGGCTCTGCAGATCCCGTCGAAACTTTGCCAAACGACGTCAAATAGTAAGACGAACAGCTGTCTGCACCTTAAATTTTCTAAATTTGTGGGGCAGACAGCTGTTCGTCTATCTATTTGACGTCGTTTGGCAAAGTTTCGACGGGATTTGAAGAGCCGTTTCAGAGACTTTTGGGTATCTATGGACGGAATGACACCTCATCGCGGTCGGTATGGTGGAACAATTATAGATACCCAAAAATCTCTGAAACGGCTCTTCAGATCCCGTCGAAACTTTGCCAAACGACGTCGAATAGATAGACGAACAGCTGTCTGCCCCTCAAATTTTTTGAATTTGAGAAAAAAAACGTAGATTGGCTTATCACAAGTCAGTCTACATTTTTTTTCTCCAATTCAAAAAATTTGAGGGGCAGACAGCTGTTCGACTATCTATTTGACGTCGTTTGGCAAAGTTTCGACGGGATCTGAAGAGCCGTTCCAGAAATGTTTGGGTATCTACAATTGTTCTACCATACCGACCGCGATGAGGTGTCATTCCGTCTTAAGGCCATGTGTCACACGCCAGAAAATGTCGGCCTCTCGTTACGTCGGTAGCACAGATCTCGCCGTTTTTACCTACGAGTCGCTACCGACGGACAGCGCAGCGCTCGCGAATTCGGTCTCGAAGCTTCGCACTGGGACGAAGAGTCGAAGCCAAACACCTGGCGATCACTGAGCGCGCGCGCGTGTGTGTGTGTGTGTGTTTGCTACGCCGGCCGCGTGCAGAAACAACGAATACATTCTCGCACGCCGATCGGTCGTACGCAAACATCTTATATCTATGTGTGCGTCACACAATACATACAACTATGCGTAGCGACCATGGTACGCTTGTATTGGAAGCATGCGCTCGCCCGGCAGGGGAGCGGTGAAACTTTGTTGCATTTTACATTGTATATGCAAATGGCATCGGATCAATTTTTTTTCGACCACGGCCACCATGACCCGTGTGGCAGGGTACCGGCATTTTCCCATGTTTTTTTAATTCATTTAAACAAATGAGCTCGAGCACTATTTGTAACCTCGATGCCGCTTATCGTCAACGATTTCGATCCCTGCCAAATTTCGAGCGAACGAAATTGCTCGAAACTCACTCTACAAAAAAGTGGTAAAATTTTACAATGCTCATTATTTAAACAAATGCGTTCAGCAGTTTAATCTGTGCCAGGGTTCATATTTGGCAGCATTTTTGCTGTTCAACTTCTCGAGCAATCAAGATTGCTAGCCTCGCTCTACGGAAGAGCGGTGAAATCTTGCGATCGCGCATCGTTTAAACAAATGCCCTCAAATCGATTTTTTTGGTCGACGGCGGTCGACGGTGGAAATTTCTTTATGGCTGAACTTTGTAGCAAACGGGGTTTACTAGAGACTCGTATGGTGGAAGGGTGCTGGCATTTTCCCATTATTTTTCAATTAATTTAAACAAACAAGCGCGAGGACTATTTGGCATCTCGATGTCGCTCGTCGTTGACGAATTTGATCTCTGCCAAAATCTCGAGTCACGACCGAGATCGCTCGAGATTCACTCTACAAAAGAGTTGCAAAATTTTACAATGCTCTTTGTTCAAACAATTGCGTTCGGTATTTTTTTCTCTGCCATGGCTTATCTTCGGTAGGTTGTCTGCGGCCGACCAAATTCGCGAGCGAACGAGATCAACCGAGTCTCACTCTGCGAAAGAGTAGTAAAATCCTATCATTACTGCAAAAAAAATACTTTTGGCATTTTTTTTCTCTGCCAGAATTTATCTTCGGCAGGTTGCTCCAAGGATCGAATTTTCTAGCAATGACGATCGGAGAAGTCTCGCACCACAGAAGAGCGGTAAAATTTTACTATCGCGAATCGTTTAGAGTTCGCCAGTGTAAAATTTTCGAACAAACGTTTGGTTGGAAGCACTTTTAAAAATCCTTGAAACCTTCAAAAATTTTACAATCCTCTTTATTTAAACAATTGCGGTCGCCATTTCTTTCTCTGCCATGGCTTATCTTCGGCAGGTTGCCTGCGGCCGACCAAATTCGCGAGCGAACGAGATTGACCGAGTGTCACTCTGCGAAAGAGTGGTAACATTTTATATTTACTGCAAAAAAAAATACGTTTAGCATTTTTTCTCTCTGCCGGGATTTATCTTCGGCAGGTATCTCCAGGGATCGAATTTTATAGCTATGACGATCGAAGGAGTCTCGCTCTACAGAAGAGCGGTAATTTGTAACTATCGCGATTTGTTTAGAGGACACCGATGTAAAATTTTCGAATAATCTTTTTATTGGAGGAACGTTGAAAAAATTATTGGAACCTTAAAAAATTTTACACTGCTTTTTGTTTAATCAATAGCGTTTAGAATTTGTTCTCTCTGCCGGGATTTATCCGGCAGGTTTCTCCAAGGATCGAATTTTCTAGCAAAGACGATCGCAGGAGTCTCGTTCTACAGAAGAGCGGTAAAATTTTATGATCGCGAATTTTTCTGAGGAGACCGGTGTAAAATTTTCGAAATATCGTTTTGTTGGAAACACTTTTGAGAAATCCTTGGAACCTTAAAAAATATTATGCATATTCGTTCGTAGCTGAGAAAAACAATTATAAAGTGGTTTTCGAGCTATTTTTTAAGGAAGTCTCCGGCGCTGAAAACCGTCTTCGGCGATGTCATGAGACATCACCGAAGGGAATGAGAATTCACCTCTAAATACGTAAACGTATCTAGATACGGGGAAGTGGGAATGAGAATTCACCTCTAGATACGTAAACGCATGGTTAAACTGCTTGTATTGTAAAAGAGCCAACTGGGCACAAGCCTGGGCAGTTCTACCAGACAGATAAAGTTGCTATACCATTCCATATGATACATCTTGATCATGTTGGATCATGGGCACGCAGTAGGCATGAGAATTCACAAATACAGACCACTGTGGATGGTTTTACTGAATTTTGCGTCCTCGAACCTGTCCGCGATACATCCACGAAGGCGGTGATCAGAACAGTTAATCGCAATGTTAGGGACACCGACTCGGGTAATAAGTGACACAGCGGGACGCCCTTTACGTCGCATTCATTCAAGGCCTTTTGCTTAGTTCTGAGGGCGTTTGCAGTCACCCGTGCTAGGGGGGCAGAGGAAGCCTGGGGCGACACCGTAGAGAAGGTCCAGAGTGGTATCAACTCTGCTAACAACGGAACTACGCGCACGTCACCAACATGGCTCCTGTTTAGCTCCAAACCTCGCATTAGGGCCGATTCGGTACTGTCGGCCGCAATTCTGGCGACCTAGAAGAGATGCGGAAGGCGGCGAAGGACAACGTCGTGTCGGAGCAGGGGAGAGAAAAGAGAGCGTTTGACACAAAAACGTTCAAGCCTCCCAAGTTTCCTGTCGACGACGTCGTCATGTGGAAATCAGGGGCAGCACCCACCACAGGTGAGAGCGAGGAGCTAAATACCGAAGTGAAGGCGCTTTTCAAGGTCAGGACGGTCTTAACTAATGACCGATATGAGGTCGAGGATCTCAGGGATATGAAGAAGAGGCCAGGGCGACCGACGGTAATGGCAGTGGATCAGCTAAGTTCGTAAGTCACTTTCGATGCCACGGCATAGTACTGGTAAGACCGATTTTATTCATTCAGGTGAATGATAGTAACCTGGTGAAGCAAATAATAGTAACCGTGTGGCGAATGAAAGTAGCCGAAGAATTTTATATAGATGAACGTTAGTAACCTGGTGAAGCGAATGTGAGTGACCTCGTAGCGAATGATAGTAAATTGGTACGGCGAATGATAGTAACCTGGTGAGGCGAATGATAGTAGCCAAAATAATTTTATTTCGATGAATAATAGTAATCGAAGCAGGTGAATGGTAGTAACCTGGTAGGTGAATGATAGTAACCCAAATAATTTTTTCGTAATAATTTTATTTCGATGAATGATAGTAAATAATTTCAGTTCGATGAATGATAGTAATCGAAGCAGGTGATTGGTAGCAACCTGGTAGGTAAATGATAATACCCCAAAGGTATTCAGACAATGACATCAGGTGACTGAAACTCTTGCAGGCTTGCAGGACTCGATCAGGCTGAATTCGGGGTGGACGTTGCATCACGTCTATTGTCGTTTACGTACACGGAATCTCGTAATGATTCTCGGTCAGTGGACGCTTATTTCCAGATTGACGGACGAATAAAGCTGGGTCTAGGACGACCCAGAATGGTCAGGAAGGCCGAATGAAGTAAACATTTTCGGGCTTTGTCCGAAAACGCGTTATCGGAGACGAGCTCACGCAGTCCGAGCCTAGACGTTCGAAGGCGCTTCGCCGCTGGACGAAGGCTTTTCTCAACAACAAAGAACAAGCAAGGGTTGCTTCTGCAAGGGGTTCGGCGTTTTTCTGGGCAGTCCGTGTGGGACCGTCGACGAGAACGCATGATCATATATTTTTTATCGCCGATTCATTGTTACGCTTCGAAGTCATTGAGACGATATCAATACTTGACTCAAGTCCATTGGACATTTACGTTTATAAAATATACGCCACTAGTCAGAAGAATCTGATTACACAGCCGCGATTATCTCGCAAAGATCCTCGGGGAATCTCACCCCGTATCTTTCGGCGGGTACGCGCAAACGATGTGCGTTAATGGAGACGAAATCTTTGTCGCTGCATACGGGAGAGCTGCGGACGAAGTTGGGAGGTCTCTTATCGCGAAGACCTAGACATAGACTAGAACAAGGGATCGACTGTTGCTTGGCCTCACGTCATCATCGGGCGAGATGACGACGTGCAAGAACGGAGGCATTAGACCGCTAGATCTCGACGACGACGGAGGCATTTCTCCTACGCTAACCTTTAGACGTGAATATAGAATAATTCGCCGAAACGTTATTCGGACATTATTGTATTGAACTCTCACATTACGTTTTAGATATTTAGCCACGTTCGGGCGAAATAAACATTGTTAAAAATCGTAACTACGACATTATTGTGTATACCGTTGGAAGGGAGCGCACGCACTCGTTGACGGAAAAGAAAAGGCACATGCCCAACGGAGCCTGATAAAGACGGCGGTCTTGATGATGATCGTAGTGGTGGTGACTCGAACGAAGGAGGCTCTCGTAATCGATTCAACATCCGCGGGGCAAAATCATTTAATAGGGTTATTATAAGGCCGCGCGTCGGGTAGAAGAGGCGGCACGCGCCCTCTTGGGTGCGCACGGAGGAAGGCGGCGGGTTGCATAAGGAACAACCAGAAATAACGACGATTTTATCGAATAAGCGGTGGTACGAAGAGGAACGGAGCAAGATGCAACCTGCCGGAGAAGCTTTATCGTGGGAGCAGAGGCCGCTCCCGCTCTCTCTCTCACTCTCTCCCTCTCTTGCTCGCCTATCTCACTTGAGAATCGCTAATAAATTCTCGAGCGTGAGCCTTAACTTCTTAGCCTCCTCCTTATACGTAAACGCGTACTCCGAACTCGTGGCAGTTATTTTCGTTTACTTTTCACGTCAATGCGAGATATCAGGGAAGGAGGGAGGGGGAGAGAGAGAGAGAGAGAGAGAGAGAGAGAGAGAGAGAGAGAGAGAGTTTTGCTTCGTGCGCTCGGGTCGCTTGAGAGGCGCACAAAAAAGCTCCAGCGGTCGATCCTACAGCGGAAGTACTTGGGGAAGAATCAGAGACGCGCATGATAGAGCAATAAAAACTATTGGATGCGTATTTTTTGTTATCGGGGGACACGATTTTAAGGGGTGAATGAACCCCTTGATGTGTCAAGGACTGACTTTGCGGTTTTACTCGCAGCCGGTCCACCGATTTCAGTCAAACAAAAGAGAAAATTCTTCTCATGCAAAACGATTAGAAATCCACTATGGATACATTGCGAAAAACAAAAATGAAGAGATCAACGAGCCCTTTATTTTTCTTTTTCTCACCCCACACTTCAAAGAGCTGCATCGAGTTCAAGGAGGACAGCACTGTAACTAGCCATTTTTCAGCCGTTTTCTTTGGATTTTTTTCCAAAGTAAGGAATAAAATACATGGTCATAAAATAAAAAGAACTTTTAGGCTTTATTGAGTATATATTGAAGTACGTAAACAAAATGATTTGTCAAAAGAATACAAAATGGTTGTCTAAAATGGCGTCTACTGGCGTGGCATCGCCGAAGCCGTTTTTCAGCGCTCGGAGACTCCCCTCAAAAATAGCTCGCAAACCACTTTAAAACTGTTTTTTACATCTATAAACGATTTCTATAGGTCTGAATCTATATTTCTGAAGGTTCGAGGGATTTTTTCAAAGTAATTTAAAAAAAATGAAGTTTTGAATATTTTACATTTTTGCCCCCGCTTAAACGAAACGTTTAAGATTTTCAAGAGCGAACAGAATTAAAGTTTAGGTATTTTTCCACTTTGCCGGTCAGCGAGATTAAGATGGTTAACCACATTCCATACATTTTCGACGATTGTTAATGAAAATTGAGGGTTTTTGGGGAAATGAATGGTGAATTCGTGTTCAGGGGGTAAGAATGGATCGATATGGACTTGTAAAATAATATATTAAAATATCGATTTTTTGCACGTTGGCCACAAATTGATGGCTTCATTGAATTGTTCATCATTGCTTTTCTCTATCGATTTGAAACTTGGCTCTGCGCTGTTTCAAAATGACCATCGATTTGCCCCAATTTTTTTATGCCTCCATACCCCTTTGCATGTTGCTGAAGTTTGCATCGTTGGAATGCGCCGAAGATTCTATTTATTTTCATTTCTCCCCATTTTCACTGTTATCCAAAATCACCTTTCATAGATTTAGCTTGCAGATCTGAAATAATGATCATAGAAAACGGCACAGTAACTTCGATTGGCTAGAAAAGAAATTGGCGATTGGAAAAAAATTATTTTTGTTGCGTTCCAACGATGCAAACTTCAACATCATCCCTTTGCCTCCTTCTCAGCCATTTTCAAAATGCACCTTCTGGGAAAACTATTTGAGATATCAGCATAAATCCACTGCCATTCTAGAAGTCTACAGAAATACTTTTCAAACTTTGCTTTTAGCATATTTGTCACATCCGGAAAGGACGAGACACGAATTATTTGAATCGTTCTCATCTCCAATGTATAGTACACGAAAAAATAAACATTGTTGCAATTCGAAATTCGAAAATTTCACATCTCATACCGTTAAAACGTTAGTGACGAAAAACGAAAAACACAACTTTCGAGGGTGCGTTTCTACCTTTAGAAATCGGGTTCCGCAGATATAAAAAAATATGTGTCGCCCATTTTTACCCATTCTACAAGCATTCCAAATTTCATCGAAATCGGAGAAATTGACCTCGCAATCTTTTCTTGTGAGACCATTGAAGTAACCTTTAAATTGAAACAACAAAACGTTACAATTGACATATTCTTAACGTAATTTAAGATCATTGAACGTTCTTTTGAAAATTTGCAATAGGTTGTCGTTATTGGGTATAACTATATTTAAGATGTGATATAGAATTGCGCGTCGATGATCATGCGGTGGACGCCTACGGTTGCGTCAATTCAGCGATCAAGTTGTAGTTCGTCGTAAGCCGTCGTTGAAATTGTTGGCGAAAATGTGTATCTGGCCGATGGTTGTAGATTGCTGAACTGCGACTGGCTGACTAATTACGACCATTCGGTTAGGAGACTAGAAACGGAGTTCTACAAGCACGATGAGCCAGTTTGATGAACGCGAAGAGATTCGTGTACAAAAATGATCCGTTTGGAGTTAAACTATCTGGTTGACTCTGACTCTTGCTGACGGAGTCTGGCTCTCAGACTGTGACTTACGCTATTCTGTTCGCACCCCTGTTTTTCAGGTGTCTTATATTAAGGTAGTAGTCTCGCCAAGGCGTTTTCCTATAGACTTTTATTTTATTTTGAGGACACTATTATGTGATTACCTGCCAAATTTCAAGAGGATTCACCGTTCTATATTCAAGATATTGGCAATCAAAGATTGTGCGGTTTTACACGTGTCCTTATGGGGAAGGGTGGAAAATTTCACCTGTCACGCATTAACGTCGAAACTTTTTTACCGATTGTTCTTAAACAAAATCTCAATTACCGATGAACATATGGCGAAGTGGGTTAAAAAAATCATGAATTTTGACCGTCTAGTTTCAGAGATATAGCGATTTAAATTAAGCAATTTCTAGCAACGCTAGCGCCACGAAGCGACTGAAGCAGACTAGAGCCGGCTATCTAGCAGTGCTGCAAGCGTTCAGGGCGTTTATCGGTTGAAATGTATCTAGAGACGCGGTAGACTTTTTATATTACTATTACACACACATATATTATTGGGAGTAAAAATAAGTCTCCGCCGTTTGACAAAAGATGGCCCATCAGGAGGTTACGGTTAAAATTGTCAGATGTAAAACGTCATATCGCGCGGTTGGACATCTGGCAAGACAATAACCTTAAAATATTAGCGATTTTGTATCAGCATCACATCATTTTTTCGTGCGTAAATGTCGAGTTTTGAGCCAACTAAGCGTCATTTGCGGAACTTTTGATTTACTTCTTTAATTTTAAAAAATCTGCAGCTGAGGCGGATCGATTGCTTGTAGAAGCAGATGGTGAGGCTGCGTTAAGTGAGAGAAGTTGTCATGAGTGGTTTAAAAAGTTTAAGAACGGTAAGTTTGTTTAGATTTGCGCCCCCCACTATTCCAGACACGACAAAATTATTCTCCTGCATGATAATGCTCGTCCACATGTTGCGGCGCCGGTCTTAGGGCTTTCAATTGGGAAGTTTTACCCCACCCGCCGTATTCACCAAACATTGACTCTTTGACACTCTGACTATCATTTATTTCGACCGATGACGCACAGCCTGTCTGAGCAGCACTTCACATAATATGAAGATATCAAAATTGGGTCGATTTGTAGATAGCCTCAAAAGATGAAGCGTTCTTCCGACGCGGTATCCATATGCTTCTAGAAAGATGGGAAAAGGTAGTGGCTAGCGATGAACAATACTTTGAATAAAAATTAAAGTACCGTTCTTTCACAATAAATACCCAATTTTTTATTAAAAAAGGGCGAAGACTCGCAATATATCATGTATACTATATACACACACACATGTGAGTGTGTGTGTATAGATCGAAATTAGTAAATGAATAAAATAAAAAATTCGTTGAAACAATGTAAAACTTTTATTATCAACTCGTCGAAGTGAAATCCATCAATTCAACGTTTCACGATACGATGTCCCAAATTTTTGTAGTTTGTAACTTCTACCTGGTTCTTCTTTTCGTTTTCCCTTTTTGCACGGGTCCTAATTTCGACCGCTTTTCTATTTTTGGCGATCGCTTTTCGTTTGGCAAATTCGCCTTTAAGTCGCACTCGCTCCATTTTTCCGGCCACAGCTCAAATTTTTTAATTTCAGTTGATACACGGCAAAAAACGATTCGTTAAAATTAATAGTTGATGTTTATAAATTACTGAGGAAAGATGAAGATAATGCACACTGTAAACATAATCACACTGTAAACCAATCATGTTACAGCACTTTTAGGAAAAGATAATGAATCAGACGTGCTTTTTTACTATCGAGCCGATGAAGATGCAGATTCAAACTGTAAAAAAATCATAATGATCATCGCGATAAAGTAAACTGTCAAATTTACAAACTAAATATAACATATCGCGGTACTCAATGCGTAAAATATCCGGAGTACCTTAAAAAAAAAGTGAGATTAGACTGGTAATCACTGATTTCAACCATGAAATTCTTCAACAAGCAAATGTTAAAAATGTGATTAAATTGTATTGAAATTTGGTATTGTCTTCTGAAAAATGTGGTGTGAGTTTAAATTAAGAGGGAATGACACCTCATCGCGGTCGGTATGGTAGAACAATTATAGATTCCCAAAAATCTCTGAAACGGCTCTTCAGATCCCGTCGAAACTTTGCCAAACGACGTCAAATAGATAGACGAACAGCTGTCTTCCCCTCAAATTTTCTGAATTTGAGAAAAAAAATGTAGATTGGCTTATGATAAGCCAATCTAGTTTTTTTTCTCAAATTCAGAAAATTTGAGGAGAAGACAGCTGTTCGTCTATCTATTTGACGTCGTTTGGCAAAGTTTCGACGGGATCTGAAGAGCCGTTTCAGAGATTTTTGGGAATCTATAATTGTTCTACCATACCGACCACGATGAGGTGTCATTCCCTCTTAAAAACTGCAGTGTACACCTTGCAAATTGTATCGTAGCTCGGTATTATTCAATACGTACAGATTTAATTTTTACAGAGTCAATTGTCATTTTTTAACAAATCGGGCAAAGCATATTTTGATAACGGGTTGTTGAATACTAATACGGATATTTAAATTTATTAGTGTGATACATGAAAAAAATTTCAAAGCGCTTAGTAGAAGTTACAGCCGACATTGCGCGATACACCGCGTGTACATCGAATTTTTACAATGTGCACTGTAAACGCGTGACCGCATCAACTCGGGGATTAAAGCGTTCAAACCTGCACGCCTAAATCAACAAAGAAAAATTCTATCGCGTGGTCGCCCTCAGTGTCGACATCTACTCGGTGCTCTTTTGGATCTCGTGGCGTAAAGTTTTGCGCAGTGTCTTCGAGAAACGACAATTATTTATAATCGATGTGAAAACGGACACACACACACAGTGAACAAGGACAAGCTGTTAGTGAAGGAAAAGTGCCGTGAAAGATTTGTTGCTGCTGAAAAGAGGACGAAAAAACGAAGTGAGTATTGTATTTGTACTTTTCTATCTCGCTTTCACGTATAATGATGCTTGATTTACATAAAGCTATTTACTACCTGCATTATTTGCTATTTCACAGTGTAAAAATTTGTCAATGAAGTCGTTCATTTTATAACATTGTTAAATGTAAAAATTCGTGGTTCCGCTCGTTTACTTTTAACAGTTTCACATAGTAAAAACTCGCAAGTCGGTCCATCTACTGTTTACAGTTTCACATTATAAAAATTCGTGAGTCGGTCCATCTACTGTTTACAGTTTCACATTGTAAAAAATCGTGAGGCGGTTCATCTACTGTTCACAGTTTCATACTGCGAAAATTTATCGATCGCTTAGCATAAACTCAATAGTCCTACAGTTCTTTGTGTGAAACGTGGCGTGCACTTCTTAGAGTTTTACGTAGCAAATATCGAAGTTTTTGTACCGAGAGGCGCTATTAATGTGAGACACAGTACATTTTTATAGGATTTCCATCAAAATTTACAGGATTTTTTTTTCCGTGTACTAAATATCACTACAGAAATTCGCTGGGTTTGCGCCGTTGCCTCGATCTCCGCGCTCGCTAGACTACAGTAGTGCGTGCATATCCGTATACGCAGAGTGCCTACGTATGAGTAGCTGGAATGGCTAGTCTGATACAAAAGTGAGGGTTAAGTGATGGAGGGAAGGTTGTTATTTTTTAAATTCTAAACATTATATTAGGCGTTTTTTTCATTACCTTATACGTTTTTACATCCCGACAAGATGTACAACCTAGATTATAAGGATATTTCGCGATATTTCGAAGCTTTCATCAATTGAGCGGAGACTAAACTTTTCAACGTGACTGTGGCGAGACTACTGCTATAACGCAGGATTTTTGGATTTTGAGTGGGAGGTAACGAGGCGACTTCTTTTGGATCTCTCCTTTCCGGTTGGTTAAGGAAGAGAAGGGCTTATCTCTCTATTTGTCGTTGGTCAGGACGATCCGTAGGAAACTGAACCAAATTTCGTGGTCGGGTAAAATGGCATATGAGAACTAGTCCGGTCTTGTGGTTGGATATATAGTTCGTCGTCGCGTTATCCCGAATGCACAAACTTTGTCGCAGCTCGAACTTGAATAATGCGATCAGGATTAAGGTAGATCTGTAGGTACACGTAAGAGCCAAAAGTTTCGGTCGAAGCGTATAGTAACATCCAATTCCTATACGATGCTGTTGGTTGTAAATTTTTTACAGAGCTTGTACCCTCTATATGTCCCGAACATTCGCACCTCATGCATAGATAGGTCTCATACTCGTATAGAGAGCGGCCCTGTAATCGTGGCATCAGCGCGATTTTCCTGTAGTCATAGCGTCGAGCTTCTTATGATCCGTCTTTCGCAAAATATTTTATATAAATTTAAAAAAGCGTGAAAAGGTCAACCCAAATGCGATAAGAAGGAAAGTTTACAAGAAAAAGGGTGCTTGCTAAAAAACTGAAGCTGTGGCAGCCATGTGTCAAGCAAATGCGGCTAAACGCGATGAGAATAACCATAACCTCAGAGATCAGCAACAAAAATTCGCTGTTCAAGGACGTCGCACAGTAGGAGAAAAGCCCAAAAACCTGGCCAAAACCCCAAAAAATAAATTTTCGAAATAGGGTCAGTTGAGTAGTCATTCAGGTAGAGGACTAGTAACTGCATTCTATTGTGGAAGGGAAAGCCCTTTAAGTGTATACCTGCGCCGTAGCGTCAGTTGGCAGTTAGTGTTCGTGAAGAGTGTACGTGTCACGCGCTGAACAGACGAAAAAATCTAAAGTTTATGTATAAATGATTGAAATGTAGTATAGCCTTCGGCATAAATAAAATTGAATAATTTTGAAAACTTATATTTTCAACGGTCCGAAAAGTTATATATTTTGTCACATTTTGCAAAGCTCCTAGTCTCGGCCTTTAGTTTAATGTATAAGCTTTCGAAATTTACGAGAGTTACCTGCGGAAAACGTGCGTCTTGTCCGTTATGATTTTTTTCGCATCGTGCGGTAGCCGAGCGTGCACGCGGCACTATTGAGCAGCCTCTGCGCCTCTACCTGAGAATGGGTGAAGTAGCATCATAACGGACAAGACGGCTGTTATACGCTTGAAATAAATTATTTTAATATATATGTATGTGTATATATATATATATAAATTTTCTGTGATTTAATTATGATATATACGTATGCATATATATATATACATATTAAAATCAACCACATAAAAATTTCTTAAATATGAATGAAATGTTATAACATTCAAATAAAATATTTGAATATATATATATTATATAGTAAGCAAAGCTTTCTTTTAACCAAATCCATGTCAATATTTTCTGTCTAATTTTCTTAAAATTATTTCAATTATTGCGGTTATTTATTTGGTAAAATAATGTACATTGTTCAAGTTTTTGTATTAATTGAAAATTTTATCTTTTCCTTTAACACCAATTTTCTACAATTTTATGTCTTTATTACAGGATCCGGTTACAAAGAATTGGTGCTGACAAGGAAAGAAGTATTTCTGATAATCAGCGAGCATTTATCCGATAAATTCGGAGGAAGCCCTTGATCGAATTTATGGTAGAAAAAATTTCCAAGGACACCGGACGTACAGTTGTAGTGCCTGAGGACTCGAAACAGACTTTTTCGATACTCTTCAATCAAATGAGAACGAGGTGGCAACAAGCTCACAGAAAATCCTGTGTATTTTTCAAAAATAACGGTGAATGGCTTAGCAAGCAGGTATGTTTTGCCGCACCTACAGACACTGTAGTAACAAGCCCGGGTAATACGGGCGGCCGCCCGTCCCTTGAGTTTACAATGTCCAGTGAAAGATCTAAACGAAGGAAGACCCAAGATATTCGTACATCGTTCAACTCGGTCGAGTTAGCATACGCTACTCAGATGAGCCTTCGCTCTTCAGGACAATCCGACGCCGCAAAAGTTATTAAGGACGTAACAATGACGAGTCCTTTAAGAGCTTCCAAGTATCGTAAAGCTTACTCAGCAACGGATGAAATTACTTTATCCGAAGAGGCTGCACTTTCCGCTATGATTGAATATAAATTCTCCAAGAGTACTTACCAGGGAATGAGAAGATTAGGGAAGGAAAATAACTGTAAGCTATATCCGTCTTACGAAAAAGTGATGAAAGCAAAAAAGCGGTGTTATCCACCACGTGATGCAATCAGGATTACAGAGAGTAGTGCAGAAGTCCAACTACAGGCACTATTAGATCATACAGTTGAACGTATTTTACTCGTCCAAAATATACTCATTCAAAGATTGACTCCAGATAATGTTCGTAAAATGGACTTGATTTGCAAGTGGGGTTGCGATGGAAGTTCTGGGCAAAGTGAATATAAGCAGAGGTTCAGTGATGACAGCAAATCTGATGCGCATGTATTCTTTACTTCAGTCGTGCCATTACAACTCGTGTGTTATGATCAACAATCGAAGGAAGAAATAGTTGTTTGGAAGAACCCCAGACCCTCGTCTCCACGATTTTGTAGACCGCTTAGACTACTGTTTCTACGCGAAGACACAGAGTCAACACTTAATGAAGTCCAAATTGTTGAAGAACAAATAAAGTCACTTCGTCCATTCGAAAGTGTAATAGATGGAAAAGAAATCTCCGTAATGTACAAGTTGTTGTTCACCATGATAGATGGTAAAGTTTGCAACGCTGTATCATTGACGAAATCTGCTCAACGGTGCTATTTGTGTGGAGCAACCAGCAAAGATTTTAATGCCATCGACACTGTATTGCAAAGGGAAATCAATGAAACAAATTTGAAGTTCGGATTGTCGACGCTGCATGCGTGGATACGGTGCTTCGAGTATTGCTTACACGTGTCTTACAAACTCGGCATTAAAAAATGGCAAGCTCGAAGTGCCGAAGAAAAAAAAATTACCCAGGAACGCAAGAGGGCCATTCAAGAAGGATTCAAGAAGCAATTGGGTCTAAATATCGATCGCCCAAAGCCTGGATACGGCAGCAGCAATGATGGCAACACAGCTCGGCGATTCTTTAAAAATTCGACGGTTTCCGCTGCGATAACGGGGGTCAACGAAGAAGTTATTAAACGCTTGTACGTAATCCTACAAGTTATATCGTGTGGCCACGAGATAAACTGTGAAAGATTTGAACAGTATGCTATTGAAACGGCAAGAAAGACCGTTGCATTATACCCTTGGTACTCCATGCCTACTTCGGTGCACAAACTATTAATTCATGGTCCAGTGATAATAACTCATGCTCTATTACCAATCGGCCAATTATCCGAAGATGCTCAGGAAGCTCGAAACAAAGACATCAAACGATATCGAGAAGATTTTGCGCGAAAAAGTTCCAGGGTTAAAACTATGGAAGATGTTTTTCATCGGCTCTTAGTTACTTCTGATCCGTACATTTCAAGTGTCAGAAGACTACCACAGAAGAAGCTGAAGAGTTTGTCGCCGGAAGCTGTAGCGATGTTGATCGCTCCTAAAGTGACTGCTGCAGCAGACGAATTTTGCGCCGAGATTGAAGCCGTGCCGGGAGTTGTAATAGATACAAACTCGGATAATGATTCTGACTCCGACTCCGACTCCGATTACGATTTTGATTAAGAATAAAATTTTCTATTTTTGAAACGTTCCGTATGTATTTTGGAAATAAAAATAATAATTGCGTAGAATACACTGTTCACGTTTATTTTATTATGATGATTTTTTTAAATATATTAATTTATCTATTTAGCAGGATACTCGGCCATTTTGTTTATAACAATTTGCTGTAAGCTCTTTGTTGCAAGTTATAAACAATAGATATCGGATTGGTAATCAGCGACCTTGAAAACCCGTATATACCAATTTTTGTCAACATCTGGTAACTTTTTAACGTTCATGTCGGCCATATTGGATCGGCCATTTTTTTTACGATAATTTGGCTTGCGGATTCGTAATCAGCGACCTTGAAAACCCGTAAATACCAATTTTTGTCGACATCTGGCAACTTTTTAACATTCATGTCAGCCATATTGGATCGGCCATTTTGTTTACGATAATTTGGCTTTCAGATTCGTAATCAGCGACCTTGAAAACCCCTGTAAGCCAATTTTCATTCCCGTCAAAGGTCATTTGAGGTTTTGGCCAGGTTTTTGGGCTTTTCTCCTACTGTGCGTCGGATCGTGGATTTACCACATCTTGTCGGCAGTTTAAATTGTATTCGCTGTAACACAGACAAATACATACACAAATACATGCATAAATTGAACAAATTAAATTTGTTTGCAGAATAAATTTATTTCACATCCGTCTCAGAATTACTAGAACTCGGGCGAAAAAACCACGCGCCGATCAGCTGGCTGAACGTACACTGTTGCCATTCCGTTACAGATGGTTGGGCCCGAGTTCGGCGTGGAATAAAATTACCACTTTTCATAAGTCGATATCTCCGAAACTAAGCAGTCAAAGTTTGTCATTTTTTTTTAAATCAATCCCACAATAGTCCTGCGTACTGTTTGTTTTTTTTGTTTTTGTGTTTTTATTTTGAAATCCTAAGATCCGTTTAGAACCTTCATCGAGAAATGCAAGCAAACTCTTATCGGTTTACGTGTTAGGTATAGGGATCGCGTACAAAAATACCTATTCAATTACAATTATCTCATAAACTAAACGGTAAATCGAATTGAACTTTTGGGCATCAGTCCATGAAGGTCATATCTTCACCATACTAAGATTTCAGCCAATTCCTAAGATTTTACCAAGACTACAGAACTACCTTAACAGTTGAGTTATTTCAAGAAGTGTCGATATGAACAAGATTTACCGGGCCGGGTGGTACGCATCGGGTAAGTTTCCGTAAGGGATTTTTTAGGTTTGAACACATAAGACATTGTTGTACGGCTGGACACCGTGTGCTCTCTTCGCTCAAGTGCCGTCTTACGGTTGATATGGGGTTAAGTCAACATGTTACCACCGAGGTGACATTTTTTCTGGAACTTCATAACCTCCTTGCTAATCATCCTGTGCAGTTTGTATACGATTCTCAGTATCGTTTTTTACGGAAAGAAAATCAGCTAGTTGACGTGTTTCGTGGGCTAATTACATTACGCTTATGGAAAACTCCCGATCATTTTTCAGTACATTTTTATTATCTGCTAAGTGAATGTTACCACGGCGCTGAAAAAAGTAGGTACGGTTCGACTAATTATCGGACTAACCCTTGGTACTGTGAAAGTGAGGATTCACAGTACCGTTATAAAATTATTAATGTTTTTAATAGCGAATTTGTGCGATAATCAAGCACGCAGCATATTAGGCTACTCGGTATTTGGTAATTATGCCCGGAAACCTCAAATTACTCGATCAGGATAATTAACAACGAATATTATTGGTACTTATTCTCTTAGATAGTAATAATTACTTAATTTTCATTTGATAACTATATTCAGAAATTATACATTTCTAGACATTTATAAGCAAGGACAAAATAACGCGGATTTTTTTCACACTACTTAATTTTTCTTTTTTTTAGAATATCGGAAAGTTATCAAAGTTTTTAATTTGTTCGAGATTATAGACAGCTTTAGTACACACTTTTTCTTTCCAGCGAATTTTTTCTACTCGGACTGATATTCAATTTTGGCAGCTCCATGGACCGATTTTAAGGTTACGAACGGGGCGCATATGTCTCTAACTTCGCCCTACTTCTGCCAACCGGGGCATTATGATATACCGGAATTCACGCTGTTGCCAATTCGTTTCGTGTTAATTGAGCAAAAAAATTATAGAAAATAATTATACAAAGTAATGAAAACACTTAATGTAATCACCGAATGTTCAAAAATGCATATTTTTACAAATAGATGTAGAAAAATAGTTCGAAAACGTACGTTTGATATGACGATTATGTGAAAGCCAACAGTCGGTAATAGTCAATCGGCTCCGTGCATAAGCCTAGGGCGCTCCCCTCGTACTTCACCCCCAACTGCTAAACCCCATAACAACCTTAAGGCAAGACCGCACCGAGCGGAACTGCACTGAAGCGGAGCGGCGCGGCATGACGAGAACAAATATTGTTTATATGAAATCGTACGAGATAGAACGCACTACGCGGTAGCGGAACTGCGCGGTCAAGTTGAGCAACTGGCCAAATATGACGCGCAGTTCCGTTGCCGCTAGTGCGGTATAGCCAGTGGGGCCACACTGCCCGTCGTTCAAGTCATAAACACGTTCGACGCGCGAAATGAGAGTTTGTTTGTCGAAATGGCGTTAGACATGGAAAAGTTAAATCTATTTGTAAATCAATATTCAAAGTTATATGACCTCCAGAATGAACATTTCATGAATTGTACTAGAAATAACAACATCTTGAAAGAAATTGCTAAGCAAATGAAAGTAAAGGGTAAGTTAATTTCGTATCTTTTCTACGTACGGGATATACTTACAATTGTTTTTAATTTTCTGAAGCGAACGATTAGGTGCTCATTTTTTTAAATACATAGTTATTATTACATATTTTTCATTACTCATTTTCTCATCGACGACATCCCCTGTTTACCATGTCGTTTTGCGGCCAACCTAACTTGAGGGGAAGTGAAAAAATCTTCGAATGTATCCCGTATCTGGATAGCGTTATTTACAAAATTGCCTCCTATATGAGGAAGGTGTTGTAATTATATCTCTTCAGTGTCTTCACTATCAAACGATACTGTATCGTATTTGAGAAAATTATGCCAGACACAAGTGGCAGGAATCGCGTTGTCTACATGCCCCGGACTGAGACAGATCTTGCGATAGTGAATTCAAAATTTTTGGCACAATATGCTGAATGCGTTTTCGGAATGTCTTCGGGCTCTGCTATGCCTGTAACCGTATACTTTTTTGGATTGGTCATCTAATTATGTACCAGGATAAGGTCCCACCGAATACGTTTTTAATGGAAAATCTTCGTCGCCAACAATCAAGTGAGGTAGTCAAACTTTCTTTCCGGGTAATTTTTTTGGGCCTGGTATATACAAAGTATTTGTTTCCAGTCTTGCTGCTAAATTTGACCGTGAGAAGATCCCTGCATCGCTATTCTTTCCAAGATCACCAATATCCACATATATAAATGTATAATCTGCATCCACTAGAGCGAGCAGCACTTTAGAAAAAATCTTCTTGTAATTGAAATAGAGCGAGCCACTTTTTGGCGACGAGAACATTTCTGTGTGCTTTCCATCTAGTGCACCAATACAGTTGGCATTATTCCATTTTTCGGAAAATTCTTTTTCAATATTCTTCTATTTCTCTTCATCTGGTACAGGCATTGCTACCTTGGATAACACTTCCCACAATGCTGCACATGTAGTGTGTATGATTTCTTGTACGGTTGTATAGCCCCAATGAAAAGATTCTGCGATAGCCTTGAATGAATCGCCAGTAGCAAGGAACCTGAAACAATCAAAATTAAAAATTAATAAATATTTCTATTGTCAGATATTGTCTGCAAAGAAAAATGGGAAGCTTTGAGAGACAGCTATGATATAAATGTAAAAAAAAAACGAAAAATGCAAGAGTGGAGACGGTGCTACTAAAAAAAATGGAAATACGGGAGTCAGAAGGAGGTCTTACGACCGTATCTTCAGAAAATAGCAACGAAGAGTAAAATGAAGACGCTGGATTAATTACGAGTGATGATAATATCACCAACGAAAATTCTCTTCCCGATCTAATGGCAATCTTTCCTAAGCGAATAAACTCACCTCTATCTTCTTTATCGGCAACATCATTGATATCCAAAAATATTACTGCGAGGAAAAAGAACCAAACACGACAGTTATCAGTAGCCAGCGTTCTACAGAATTATTTGGATTCACGGCCAGCTACAACTACATCGACAACAATAGAAACTGGAGACCCTATACATTCCTTTTTTAGAGCTATGGCTGACTCTATCATAGCCTTGCCTCCAGACCTGCAATCAAAGGCAAGAAATAAAATGTATGCAATAGTGTCTGATTTAGAATACGAGAATCTACTAAGGAACTCGACATCATCCACAGAGCAAGCTATAGCAGTAACAAAAGAAACAACTCCATCTACATCTGATTTTAATAATCAATTTCTTAAATCCTAAAATACACCAAGATCACGATTTCAGAAATTCAATCAAGACCAGCAAATTCAGATTGCTTCTGATAATCTTCAACACGAATTCGACAATATTTCTAATATAGCCACCTATGACTATCCTGGAGAAACGGACAATGAATACATCATAACCTCGGGTGGCCTTCTACTTCCGCACTTAGTTACCTATGATGTAGAATAATCAGTACCTGTGTAATAAATAAAAATTACTTACCTCAATGTCACCATGAGTTTTTCTTCTACGCCTATCGCTTTTCGGAATAGTTCGTCCTGTTTTTCTATGTGGAGGTGCATAGTTTGTAATAACTCGCCGAATTTATGTTGAGACATTCTGAAGAATATAGGTATAAAATCTTTTCGGAGCCTTTTTAAGCCGTGGCAAAAGTGTGTGATATTCTCCTTCTTCACGCGCGAATTTGAAATAACATGTTGCCATATTCTGCGTTTTTTTCATGATTGCTCCAAACGTTGATCTTCCTCACATAACACAGAAATTACTATTACATCCGTGTCACTTCTGTTAATCTTGCTCAGACGTTGCCAAACGAACGACTGACAGGCAAATTTGCCGCATATTGTCGGTCCGCGGCAATGCGTCGTGTCCCGCCGCTCCGATGCAGTGCAGTTACGCTTAGTGCGGTCTTACCTTAAGGGACATAGCCTAGCACCGAGTACTGTGTTATCGCTATTGGTATAAGGAGTTGCATACACGTGAGAAATGTTGAAAATTTCGGTCCTGGAAGAGTGACGTTTCTCGTTTCTCATGACGCGTATGTTTCGTTGTTGTACATTACAATAGACTTGTGACGGAAAATATCTACTGTGGATAACCGAAGGAAGAGTGTCCTGTTTGTACTGGCTAGGATGTACAAGATTGCAATAGGCGATCTGGTTGGAAATTTCCCGCTTATTACGAATATCACGGATTTTTCGCCCAAAGCTCAAAATTGAGCCGGCTAAACGTGAAAACCCTCTTCTTACACGGATTTGACGATTTATAATAGAAATGGATGGTTTGGAGAGGAATGAATGGTGGTGAATTCTCATTCAGGACGTGACAATACATCGGTCGGGACTTGTTAAAAAATAGCAAAAATCAAAATATTTTCATTCGCTGCTCGTTCCTTTTTCATTTAGCCTTGAGAATCGACTTTGTGAGAATTCTTTTCCCAATCGTTTTCTCTAAAAAGTGCCGCTTGTATCATCGAGTTACGACTATTTTGCGATTTTTCGAAGAATCGATATTTCGTAGTATCAAAGAAACTGCGATCAGAAACAAGGGATGGTGGTTCATCCATTAATTTTTACTTTTTCACAACCCTTTTTCCGCGTATGAAGAAAAAACATGTCTAGTAGTTTTTCGTGTTCTAGGATATACACGAGAATATGTGCAACGGATGACCCTGCAAATGCGGGGCTTAACAACGAAAGACACGCGAATAACGTAATCGCGGCTCTCGAAATATACAGGACGCAGCAGTGGCGGCGGCGTCCTGCGAGTGACCTTTGCGCGTCAATGATTCAGGAGCATACACGTTCTCACGGACACACAATCGAGACGCGAGGAAAAACCCTCTTGGACCGATTCTCCAAGAATAACGATCGACTCTCGGAATAAGGATAAAATAAATGAATGAAGAAAATGCTATAGAAACCGGTCGTGGATAGAGAGATACAGATAGAGATAGAGAAAGAGAGAAAGAAAGAAAGAGAGAGAGAGAGGGCGGGAGGGAGGGAGAGGACGCGCGGTGGCTCGCGGATACCCGTCGTGAGCCGCAAGCGCGAGAGGGAAGGTATCGGATGATGTGACACGCAAGCAAGCCCATCCGGTCGCCGGCAAGAGCGCGCGAGCGCTTGATAAAACACGATGGCGCGAAAAGGTGGAAGGACGGTGAGGAGCGTAGCAGCGAGACCCGCACGCCAAGAATTCGCCTGCATGCTCGGCTTTACTCCTTCGATCCTGCACCTGCCCACATTATTTATAGAACACGCTCGTTGCTTCTTTCTTTTTCCACGAGAAAATGATAAAAATGGGCAAATGCGAAGAAACGGCAGCGGCGCGTACGGCAGGGTCAACTTTTTTAGCCACCAAGCCGTCACCTGTGCGCGCGAGCCTCGAAAGAATGGGGAGGGGCGTGCTTGGCTCGTTTGGACGAGTCGTAAGTACGTACACGTACACTCGGAGATGTATATTACTCGAGGCCCAAGATTATTATTTACGTGAAGTGGGCGCAGCGAGGGGGGGGGCTGTACAGGTACAGCGTCAGTGCGTGTGCCAGCAAACAAGGCGAAAAAAAATTAGCCGCTCTTATCGCTGGAAATACCCGGCCGTGATAAACGTTGGTCAAGTTTGCAAATAGATTTCAGTAGCTGCCGCTGCCGACACCGCCGACGTTCTGCGGAGCGAACAAGCGCGCGAGAGAGAGGGCCAAAAGAATTTCCTTCGCCTCTAATCTAACTAAGATCACGGCGAGAACTGGCCTCGATGCGGGGCTTCTCTTCCTCTCTCTTTCGCCGCTCATATGAGTCTGTCCAGATACGCTGGACAGAAAACCACACAATTAGCCTCTCGTTTAGCGAGATTTGGTCCATTACTCAGTAAAAGCGATTCCCGATTAGAAATTCTGATACGGCAGACTGAACACTGAACAGACTACCATCAAGCTGCCCCAGGTAGACGGATGTACCTCATATTGGCATCATATGTACACCATCACTGCGGCATAGAAAGTCTCACAGCTGTGCATCCCTTATGAGTGCTCCCTTTGAAGTCATATTTGCATCACATGATGATTCACAATAACACATCCAAATGAAGAAAAGTTGTTCCTACGCGAATGCATGCATGCAGTGAATTTATCAGATTAGAAAATTCGGCTCACGAATATGTAACAATAAGTGAGTGCATATGGGGCTCATATGGGTGTCACGGCGTGAAGAAATGTAGTGCTCATACGGAGCTCATATTAGCGGCATGGCGTGACGTAACTATGCTGTGCTCATACGGAGCTTATATTAGCGGCATGGCGTGACGTAACTATGCTGTACTCATACGGAGCTCATATTAGCGGCATGGCGTGACGTAACTATGCTGTGCTTATATGGAGCTCATATGACTGTCATAGCGTGAAAAATAAAAAAATCCAAAAATGTTGATTAAAAAAATCTGAAAAAAGATTTTTGTATTCATATGCTTTATTTATGTTCCTAGCTATATGGTAAATGGATTAAAACGTATCCTGCCTAGTTAAAGTGTTTACCTACCTACGGTTTGAACCTGCGTCTTCTAACTCGAGAGCTGAGCGAGCTACCTACCTAGCCATTCTAACACTTGTACAAACTTTCTTTGTGTCTTTGCCTGTATGTATCATTCTGGATTTGTATGTATATCGCCGTCATATTGCGCTCATGGGATGTATCACTGAGAAATATACATATGGCCGGCATTTGCGCTCATCGAATGTATCACTGAAAACATGCATATCGCCGTCATGGAATGTATCACTGAGAAACATGCATGTCGCCATCATAATGTGCTCGTGGGATGTATCACTGACAAATATACATGTCGCCGTCATAATGCACTCATCGAATGTATCACTTAGAAATATGCAAATCGCCGTCATAGGATGTATCACTGAGAAACCCGCATATCGCCGGCATATTGCGCTCATGGGATGTATCACTGATAAATATGCATATCGCCGTCATATTGCGCTCATCGAATGTATCACTGTAAACATGCATATTGCCGTCATGGAATGTATTACTGAGAAACATGCATATCGCCATCATATTGTGTTCGTGGGATGTATCACCGACAAAATATACATATCGCCGTCATATTGCGCTCAATGAATGTATCACTTAGAAACATGCATATTGCCGTCATATTTCTGGCACGGCATGTCTACTACCAGTGCTAACCCAGTGAATTCATCAACACAAGTCATTGGACACTTAAGCACAGCGATATGAGTTCAACGTGCTCCAAACGTACGATGCATTTGTAAACGACATATTGAGATCAAAATGCTTTGTACATTCACGATACTAAATGAGTTCACGGCTTTGCATCATGACATGTAGTCAATATTAGGGGTGTGTGGGTTTGTTTGGGTTCGGGTCGGGTCGGGTACCCGACGGGTTACGTTTTCGCATTACCCGCCACTATCGGCTTCCCGAATTTGGTAATCGGGTGCTCTGAAATGTATGGTACTTGTAAACGTCGAGTACTCTTAAGACGGAATGACACGTTATCGCGGTCGGTATGGTAGAAAAAAAACGTAGATTGGCTTATCATAAGTCAATCTGAGTTTTTTAAAATCAAATTCAGAAAATTTGAGGGGCAGACAGCTGTTCGTCTATCTATTTGACGTCGTTTGGCAAAGTTTCGACGGGATCTGAAGAGCTGTTTCAGAGATTTTTGGGTATCTATAATTGTTCTACCACACCGACCGCGATGAGGTGTCATTCCGTCTTAAACTTCGAATATTCGTAAACGACTCGAAGATCCGTATCTATTATTTATATTTATTTATATATAATATATTTATATTTATATATACATATTTATATTTATTATTATATATATTAATTTATATTTATATATCATTTATATATAGGCGATAAAACGAATCTTTTTTCATCTCACTTTTCCATCCTGTGTGTGTACGTACGTACGTGCGAGTGTGTGTGTGTGTGTGTGCGTGTGCGTGTGCGTGTGCGCGAGTGCGTGTGCGTGCGTGCGTGCGTGTGCGCGAGTGCGTGCGTGCGTGCGTGCGTGCGTGCGTGCGTGTGTGTGTGTGTGTGTATGTGTGTGTGTGTGTGTGTGTGTGGTAGGGTGGAGTGAAAAACGGTCACTTTTGGCGGATCGTATCGTAATAGCTTTGGCATCATATCGTAATAGTTTTGGCATCACTAAAAAGTGTGCGAAAGGAAAAAATGTACAATAAGCATCTTCTGTTCCGGCGAACGCCTCAAAGTTTTGAATTTTTTAACGTGGGTTCTAAATAGAGAAAAAACCCAAAGAGAGCAAGATCCAACGCCTTGCGTTTATTTGAAGCGAGAAGAATGTAGCCTCCATTTGACATTTCAAAATTGAAAATATCTTGATTAGTTTCAGAGATATAAGCGTTTAAAGAACAAGTTTTACCTGGAATTTTTTTTTAAATGACAAAAAATTCAATTAAGAAGAATGAATCGCCGAAATTACCAGTTAGCACTCGACAGAACTAATGAAAATTCGACGAACAATCTTGCTTTTATTCAGTTTTTCGGCATTCAAATATCTCGATATTTCCTGAAATGTGAGTGTCTTAAAAGAAGTTTTCCGGAAAAAATTGTAAATATATACACAACAAAAATACTAAAATTATTAAATAAATTATTTGTATTTCTTATGAACTCCAACCTATCGGCGAAGGGTAGAGAAAATAAAGCTGGAGTCTGTTTCGTCCGTTTTGGTACGTTTCCGTTTGCGCTATCTATACTATGAAACGGAATTTTGTTCCGGTAACACGACTTATCGAGTACCCGATGTGAGACGAGTACTCGAAAAACTTGGGTACTCGATAAAGTTCGAGTATACCCGTTCGATCACGGGTACCCGAAAAACTCGGGTACCCGATCGGATCATAGTCTAATTACCCGACCCGACCAATTCTGCTACCCGCACACCCCTAGTCAATATGCTGTAAAATTTGCTTCATCAATTGTATGCACGGCGTGATGATCATGACTGTCTATCTAAGGCGGTACGAAATACCGAACACTGGGGGAAAAAACCAATTAAATAAAAAAAATACATGGGTTGACCTGAATAAATGTCTGATCACGGAGTGCCACCGATATATGACATTGTGATAATACTATAAAATATGGGGTAATGTGGTTGATTTTAATAACATATTATTTTATTTGAAAATCTCTTCCGTTCTCTCCATATCTCTATTTTCCTCAGAATAAAATTATAATCTATTGGAATCATTCTATATACAACTACCGTTACTTGTCCTAATACTGGGTGTGTGCTGGGCCGACATATATTACATCGTTGGCGTACCAACTAACTATGCATACACCCGAGGGTCGACCCATTACTGCGAACAAACTGGGCTGATGTTATGGGTTATACTGGCTGCGAAATATTTCATGAGATACCCGACAGTTGTCTCAGTATTGGTTATGTGCTGGGCTGACTTTTGTCGGAAAACTCGAGTGCGAATTCATTCGGCATAAGACCAACAGTTGGCTCAGTACCGGGCATACAGTGGGTTGATATTTGTGTTTCGTATGCCAATCGCACATGCCAATGCACGACCGTTACTTGTCCTAATACTGGGTGTGTGCTGGGCTGACATATTTTATATCATTGGCATACCGACTATCTTTGTATGCACCCGCGAGTCGACCCACTACTGGGACAAAACTGGGCTGATGTTCTATCTTATACTGGCTGCGGAATACTTTGTAAGACACCCGACAGTTGTATCAGTACTGGTTATGTGCTGGGCTGACTTTTGTCATAAAACTCGCGTGCAAATTCATTCGGCATGAGCCCAACAGTTGGCTCAGTACCGGGCATACAGTGGGTTGATATTTGTGTTTCGTAAGTCAATCCCGTATGCCAATGCACTACCGTTACTTGTCGTAATACTGGGTGTGTGCTGGGCCGATATATATTATATGTTATTAGGGGACTTCTTTTTTCGACCACCACAAGAAATCATATGACGGCCGAGTACAGGACTCGTCATCCGACGCTACGCTGATAGTAAACTGCGTAGCAGTTTTTTGTTTACGCTCAGCTATAAGGAAGGACAAAGGCTAGGCTTGTGTGAGGATCTCGTCCTGCGAGGGGTGGGGCATGAGAATTTTTCCACACGTACGCTACAGACTAACCTTAAATGAGCTGCCTCTTGTATCTCTTATGGTTTAAAATATTCTTTCCAATATTGCTTGTAATCTATAGTCTAGACCATAGAGTTATTAAAATTACCTAGGATAAAAAATATACCTACAGACGTTTGATCTCTTTTTAAGATAGCAAATATTTTGAAACCCATGCAGATCCGCTCAAACTGAGCACGCACGTACGTTAGTGTATTGGTCATCCGCACCGAACGACGCAACGCCATGGTTGACGAATACATAGACGCAAAGACATTCGGGGGTAAGTTGGTACGAGCGGGCCCATACTTGAGTCTTCTTAGTGCCTCGGTTCGAACAGTAAAAAAGAAACGGTAAGCGGTAAGCTGTGAAAGTGATTTTGCGTGGTGAAAACTAATGAATTTACAAAAGATGGATTCGTCAGGGGACGAGGGTGGAATGGTAAGAAAAATAATCACAAAGTATTGATAATTGAATGTGGAAAAGGACAAATGTAATAATGTAAACGCCAAATAATGCTCGTTTTTGTTATCGTCTTTGCCCCAGTCGTGACAAGAAACAGACAATGACAGTCCTTAGCCGGAATTGACCTTACATATTTAATGATTTGTTATTTTATTTTATGCTGTTATTGTAGTTAGTAAGATTATTTAAAATTAACGGACGCTAGTTTAAAATACTAAAACGAAATATTAAGGAGGTACACTAGCTTCAGCAAAATGGTGATAGATCAATAAAATTTGGTGAATATATTCTTTAGTATTATTCATGTAGATACAAATTTCTTCAGATTTTTTGGTTGTGCCGTTTTCTTACAAATAATTCACAAGCGGTTATTCTTATACCTGGAATATATACCTATATCTATAAAAACGCTATGCTTATACACGTGAACTTCAATGTTCAATTACTCGATAACGGCACAATGAAAAAATCTGAAAAAAATTGTATTGACATATATAATACTAAAGAATATATTCACCAAATTTTATTGATCTATCACCATTTTGAAATTTTACCATGGTTTAGCATGGCAACATTGTATGAAGCTGGTGTACCTCCTTAAGTAAATTTTTTTTTAACTATATATTTGATAAATACTGTAAATAAAATGTAAATAATAAAAACACTGAAAAGCGACAAGAAAGTCACATTAGTGTCTTTTTTTAAATATCGTGCGAATTGGTTACAATTTTTTATCTGTAATAGAAAAGAATGGTAAAATTATTCCGTACGCGAGGACGGATCTGGCCAACCGTTGGCCCGATGTCTGTCTTATCTGGTTCAAGACTGGCCCAAAACCGGCCGCCAAGATAACAATAATTCTGCGCTGCCGATGCTTGAAAACAGATTCACGATTATAGCCTTGAGAATGTATGGCAGGTACATTCTGAAGGCTAGAAGTTTGATTGAATCAGCATAAAATAAAAAATGGAGGATCGTACTTAAAATGCTATATTTACGGTTTTTCAGATGCCGCTGAATAAAAAATCGAGATAGACGTAAAATATATTCTCACGCCTACAAGCTGATATTTATCTAGAGCAGGTGACCGTGAGGGCGAAAAAGCGGGAAGAGATGCCAAGAACGGAAATAAAACTGACACGCACGCAAGGACATATTCATATTGATTTGTTTTACTTTTTTGTTTATACATTTACAAATATAATTTTATAAATACTTTACGGATGTTGAGCCTCTTTTCAAGCCTCTCCTTATACCCAGTTATGCAACTAAAGTGTGTTTAGCAAGAACCTGAATACTGGCTGAAATTGACTACCAGTTATTAATCACCGGCAGTCACTCATATCTGTCCGGCATTGGGCAGCAGCCGTTGGTCCACGGAGCATAAATCAATATTGACAATGTTCAGACTTAGGATTCGTGTTATTGCTGGCGAAGTACTGATTTAGGAATCGTCTCAGAGCAAGCCTATATATGGGCATGTAACGGCAAAGTATTGATTTAGGGGTTGTCTCAGGACTGGCACTAATCTGTGGTCCAAACTGGGAACGTGCTCTGAGCCAATACCCATAAACAGTGTCGAACCGGTTCATATGATGTCCGTATGATGGACTAGTGTTAATAACCCAAAATTGTCCCTCATATTGATTTTGACTTGGGTTAGTACTGGCTCTTGACAGTTTTCTAGTATTAGCCGCTCTGGCATCAGTAATGAGTGAGCCACGACTAAACCAAGTGTCTAGTCGATACATGGGCATGTACCGGCAAAGTACTGATTTAAGGTTTTTCTCAAGACGGGCAATAATATCCGGCCCAAAACTGGGCACTTGTTCTGAGCCAATACTCGTAAACAGTGTCGGGCCAATGCACGGGACCATAAGTCGGACAGGTGTTAACAACCCACAGTTGTCTCAATACTGATTTTGACTCGGGCAAGGCTTGGCCCTTGGAAGCCTGCCAGTATTGGCAGCTCTGGCGTCAGTACAGTGCCAATACCAAGCCAGATTGCAATACGTACATGAGAAGACAGAGAATTTACCAAACGGCCGTATTTGTATCCGCAAGTGAAGTATCGGTCTCTGATTTTTGTTTCACAAGGAGACGGCACGACTGTGAGGTCGAGGATTTGGCCGAATTTTTTTGTGGTGAAAGAGGACCCCTACCCAGGTAGGAATTGACGATGAAAAAAGGGCTCGCCAAGCTCTGAAACAAGGCTCAAATTTTTTTATTCAGGCTGAGCACCAGCCTGATTTCAGGCCTAGCTGAACCCCTGAATGATAACGCAGTTTCAGGCTGTTGCACACAGGCTTGACCAAAGGCTGGTAGAAAAGCCTGTACTAAGCCTGAAACGACGAAACAACAAGGTTCAAAACGAGCCTTAATGAAGCCTTCACGGACATTTATGACCAGGCTAATCCCAAACTATTCTCGAGGCTATATGAGGCCTGTTTTTTAGTTTTCTATATTCTACATTGGGATAAATTTAATAAATTTGTAAAGAATTCATTTTATTTATTATATATATTTATTATTCATTATATTATTTGTTATAAAATATATATAAAATATTTTAAACACAATACTCCATTTTATTTATTGTTTATGGGACACGTAATACACAGAATGTACGCAAACCCCAGAGAGAGTGAGTATATACGAAATGTGTATGTGACGAGAAAAGAACTTTTTTGTGTATCTCATAAATATCGATAAGAGAATATGTTTAAATGTTTTGAGCTGCCTCCTTCGCTTTCGTTTTTCGTGCCTTCACACCCGACAAATTTATTGCTAATTTTTTTTTCTTCATAAAAGTACAGAAAAAATATTATTTAAAATTTATTTTATTTTGTCACAACCTGAAACAACCTTACATCCGCCTTGATTTTTTAGCCTTAACATTCACTGGCTGAATAAAGCTTGAAATAACCCTGAGTTTAGGCTAAGCAGCCAGTCTTGGTTCCAGGCTGCTCCAAACGATGCAATGAAACCTGGCCCAGGTCTGTCTGACTCAGGCTCGGTGAAACAAGGCTCACACAAGTTTGTTTCCATCGTCAGCCTTTTGATTCCCTACCTGGGTAGCACCTCACGTGGTTAAAGTAGTAGAACGCACTACTCGGAAAATTCCGAGAAAAATCGATTCAAAGTTTCTTAGCCGCCTGATGAGTTTAAAATGTCAGGCATTTGTCGAGCCGCCGTCTAGTCAAGACGGTTAGGGCTCGGTCTTCTGCGTCGAAGGTCTCGAGTTCGATTTCTCCTTCGGATCGTATTTTTTTTCTTTTTTTTTTGTTATCCCAACAATTATTCAAAACATTTCTCATCCCTACATTATTTTTAAAAATTTATTTACACTATTTTAAAAAAATTATTTTCATTTTTTTTAAATTATTTTCTTTTTTAACGTAAGTCATGGGTAGTTGGCCACAGTTTTTTCAAGGATCCGTCAAAATAAAAGTCAAGACGTTTCTTAACTTATCTTAATTTGTAATTAAACTTTGAACATTAAACTTTAAGATAATTTACGAAATTAAAACAAACTCCTATCAGGTCAACCTTAAAATTACTATTTTTAAAATCACGATTGGCTATCTCTCCGGGAGTATCCGCGTGTGATGGCCATACGAGTAGAGGTCAGATGGTTTTGATGCTTAATTTTTTTTCTTTGTCCACATATAGAACACATATAATCGAAATCAGTATAATTATACAGGGTGCGCCAGAGAAACTTACTTATTTGAAAGGTCAATAAAAACAAAAGTGCTTCAATTATTGTTTAAATTTTTTTTTTATTTGAGAATACAATATCCCAATTTTTTTTTCATGCAGTCTTGAAAATGACATCGGATAAATGGCGACCCCCATTGCGCATACACTGATGAAGTCGATTTTTGAAATTCGTATCCACTCTTTGCAGCATACCAATCGGTATGTTGGCAATGGCGTCGCGCATGTTGTTCTTGAGGTGTGCTATGGTCCGTGGTCGATCGACATAAACCAGAGATTTCAAATAACCCCATAAAAAGAAATCGCATGGAGTCAAATCTGGAGAGCGTGCCGGCCATTGGAGATCGCCTCTGAGAGAGATGAGGCGGTCGGGGAAATGTTGTCGCAACAAATTCATTGAGTCTCGTGCTGTGTGTGCTGTGGCTCCATCTTGCTAAAACCACACGTTCCTAACGTTCATTTCTTCGAGTCTTCGTCGAACAGTGGTGTCAGAAATTCCCATAGCAGCTGCGTGTTTGAGAGCCGAACGCCGGGGAGAACGCACAACTGACTGCCTCACTCTTTCGACATTTTCCGGAGTTCTGGTGGTCCGTTGAAGTCCATTTCTGGGTTTAGCGACACTTCCACACTCCCGAAATGAGTTAACCCACGACAGAATCGAATTACGGCCAGGAACGAGTCTGTGAGGAGGAATTTCAAAGCGAGCTGCGGAAGGCACGTTGCGTAGCAACAAGTGAGCGACCGTTAGAAAAGAAGCTCTCGACTGCGAAGGCCCGCTTCTCTCTAGACCAGAGCATGATGGCAACTGACTGGAGGGAGAAACAAACTTGGGAACTTCCCCCTCCAGATGCGCCCCCTCTCGCCCCTCTACCCGCCCAACTCACCGCGCGGGAATTTTTTCAAATAAGTAAGTTTCTCTGGCGCACCCTGTATTTCGCGCCTCGTTCTTGAGATTACAGTTTGTAGTACCCCCGAGTCCGCTAGGTGTCACAACGCTTCAGAGTTTAGAATAGAAAATTTCTGGAGGGGGGCGCACGTCCCACGGTGCGCGCCCATCGTCGTCATATTCTTTCGTTGTGCAGGACGAGGTTACGTTGGAGGATGGCGACGAAGAAGATGGCCGACAGATCGACATAGACGGTAAAGATAGACATATATATATTCGTACGCAGTTCATGACGATCACAAGAAAAGCTCGATGATTTCATAGAATTATCCTGGTGAGCTCTTACGAGATATGAGACATACCAGAGATCTCGCTGATGAACTGGCACGAGAGGCCTGACATATCAGACGATGGGACAGCCAATCTCATAAGACGATGGCTGATCCCCGAGCATAACAATGAAAAATGGCGACCGAGACAAGGCGCTTGTTTACAGAATAAATAGAAATGATCGAAAAATATGAGATAAAGGAAAATTGTTAAAAAAAAAAACGAGGTAGAGAAAAATTGATAAAAAAAAAATTTAGCAATTTATCGCTTCAGTCTTTTTTGCTTAGATTGTGTTATTGTTTTTTGCTTTCCCATTCAGACTTATTAGTCACACTGGACAAAGAAAACGTCAGCCCAACGGACGACGACAAAGCAGAAGAGGAATTGTTAGTTCAGCCACAGAGCGGGAAAGAACTCGATCAAGCGGTCCTGGAGGTGCTGGGCGAAGACCCATGAGAGACTAAAGCACTCGATTTTGACCTTCCCACCTCAGTAGCCAGTCGGTGGAAACACTTTGTAACACATGGAATCCCTGCGGAAGAGAAAGAAGAACTTCTCGAAAAATATGCCCGAAAAGATGGTTTCGAGGCTCCAGGGCTGAACCAAGAGATTTCAGCAGTGTTGACTGAAGCAGGGCAAAAAAGAGATGGTTTTTTAACCGACGTGCAAAAGCTAGCTGGCTCGACGTTGATGTCATTAGGGATGGCGATATCGGCCCTTTTAGATGAGGAAGAAAGTATTGATAAGATGTCTTTCCTGGCGACCCTAAGTGATGCTGCGAAATTAGTTGCAGAGATTCACTATAGGCAAAATGAGTCGAGGAAGCCTTTATTTTACCAACAGTCACCAAGCAAGTGAGGGAGTTGCTACAAAATACAAAGTCGGACGCTCTGATATTTGGCAAAGACTTGAGCGAAAAGATAAAGGAGTTTAAAGCCCTGGAAAAATAGGAACAAAAAATGTATTCTTGCGAAAAGTGAGCAACCGCAGTCAGAGTCAACAGGCAAATTTAAACTTCAGGGGCCCGCAAGGAAGAAGACCTTTCCAGAGTTATGCGGGCAATTTGCATTCAAACAATCAGGGCCGACCGAGACTAACATTCAGGGGCAGACAACCTTTCAACCCGCGAGGGCAGAGCACCAGGTCCAGACCGAAGCGAGGACGATAAACGAGCATGTAGGTAAACTAGCAGGCAGATTAAAAAGTTTCAAAGAAAATTGGTGTTCGATTACAAACGATAGGTTTATTTTGAACTGTATTGATGGATATAAAATACCTTTCAAGTATAAAGTCTTTCAGAGAAAGAGGCCTGAAGTTGTTATATCGAATAGTCAATCAAAGGACTATCAGAAAGCGATAGAAAAACTGCTGGAGTAAGGGGCAATTGAAAGATGTAATAAGAGTGATGACCAGTTTATTTCATCGTATTTTTTAATATCAAAAGCTGACGGAACTTACAGGTTTATTTTGAATTTGAAAAAATGAAACGAATTTATAGAAAGAGAACACTTTAGATGGAAGACATTCGAACAGCGACAAGATTAGTTTGTCCGGGAGATTTCATGGCAAAGATTGATTTACGCGATGCGTATTATTTGATTCCAATCGATGAAAAGTATAGAAAATATCTAAGATTCTCTTTTATGAACCAACTATATCAGTTTACGTGTTTACCTTTTGGTTTGGCAACAGCACCGCGTGAATTCACTAAGATCTTGAAACCAGTAGTGAGGTGTTTGAGATTGAAAGGCTATTTATCGGTAGTCTATTGAGATGATCTCTTATGTGTAGAAAACAGTTTGAAGAAGTGTGCGAGAAATGTCTCGGAGTCGAAAAGATTACTAGAATTCTTAGGCTTTTTAGTTAATGAAGAGAAGAGCGAATTGATACCGAAAACAAGATGTCGGTTTTTGGGATTTATTATAGATTCGAAAAAATTCACATTAGAGCTACCGGAAGAAAGGAAGAGTAAACTGCGTAACTTGATTGAGAAATTCAGAAGTAAGAGCGAATGCAGGATCAGAGAATTTGCAGAACTCATAGGGAGTTTAGTGTCAGCCTGTTTAGCCGTAGAATACGGCTGGTTATACACCAAAATTATGGAAAAAGAAAAGATAAAGTCTCTGCTGTCAAATAATTCAAATTATAATGCGAAAATGGTAATTCCACAATGTATCATATCAGATTTACTCTGGTGGGAAAACAATGTAAAAATAGGCTCTAACAAAATAAAAACAGGAGAATTCAAAACAACAATATTTACAGACGCTTCGAATTCAGGCTGGGGGGCAATCAGAGGAAACAAAAAGATTTTCGGATTTTGGTCAAAAGAACAGAGTAGATGGCATATTAATTTCAAAGAATTATACGCAGTAAAATTAGCGTTAAAAGAATTGGCCGGAGATTTTGAAAATTGCCAAATATTACTACGTATAGACAATACGACTGCCATTGCATATATAAACAAAATGGGAGGCACAAGGTTTCCCAAATACAATTCACTCGCAAGGGCGATTTGGCAATGGGCGGAGAAAAGAAAGATTTTTCTCCTTGCGTCTTACATTGCATCAGCAGAAAATAGAGAGGCGGACGAAGTATTGAGGATAAAGAATGTAGATACAGAATGAGAGTTAGCCAGCCAAGTGTTTGAAGAAATTAGCCTTTCGTTAGGGACATCGAAAATAGATCTTTTTGCGTCGAGTATAAACGCTAAATGTAAACAGTTTTGTTCGTGGTATCCAGAGGCAGGTGCTATGGCGATCGATGCCTTCACGATAAACTGGTCTGATCTTGAGTTTTACGCTTTCCCCCCTTTCTCTTTAGTTTTGCGAACTCTGACAAAAATAAAAAGAGAATAGGCAGAAGGAATCTTAATAGTACCTGACTGGCCCAGTCAGCCATGGTTCCCACTGTTTACGAGCATGACTGTGGAAAAAGCTTTGAGATTCGGACCTAACGACAATTTACTATTGTCCCCATATAGAGGAGCGAAACATCCGAGGGCGCAGGACCTAGTCTTAGTGGCGGCCAGGGTCGCCGCGAGGCCTTTTTGAGAAAACAAGTCCCTTCGGAGGCGATGGAAATAATGTTATCATCTATAGCCCCTTCAACAGCCAAACAATACAAATCGGCTCTGAAAAAATGGGAAATTTTTTGCAAGGAAAAGGAAATGGATTTTTTAAAGCCAGAGACAAGCATGGTACTGAGATTTCTGGCACACCAGTTTAAAGAAGGGGCATCGTACAACACAATAAATTGCCTGCGATCTGCCATCTCGTTGATCTCGGAAAATAAAATCGGCGAAGACCCAATGATTACAAGATTTTTAAAGGGAGTATTCAAAATCAGGCCATGCTTGCCTAAATACACCTCGACATGGGACGTAGGACTAGTGTTAGACCATCTGGCAGCCCTACATCCGGCGGAAAATTTATCCATCGAAGCGATCACCAAAAAGACTGTCATGCTATTAGCCTTAAGTACGGCCAGTAGAGCTCAAACGCTGGCGAATATTGATATAAGAAATATAAAAAGTTCTTCAAATGGCATAGAAATACCGATCTCCAAGCAGTTGAAAACGTTTGTGCCAGGAAGAACTCAACCCGTTTTAGTCATTCCAAAATTTGACCAAAGGACAGAATTATGCGTGGCCACATACGTGCAAAAATATTTGGAAAGAACGAAACCTTACCGGGGAGAAGAAAATAGCTTCTTTTTAAGTTTTAAGAAACCACATAAAAAGGTGGAGGCCCAAACGCTTAGTAGATGGATAAAAGATTTTATGAAGAACAGTGGCGTAAACACTTCGATTTTCTCGGCTCACTCTACGCGACACGCGGCCACCTCAGCGGCCTTTGAAAAAGGAGTTTGTCTCGAGACAATCAGAAAAACAGCAGGGTGGTCTGAAAGATCTCAAATGTTTGCGAGAATTTATAAACAACCGATAGAAAATGTAGAGCCAACCTTCGCGAACAATGTTTTAATTTCTCATTAATCATATAAATAAATATTCATAGACGTAAGATCATGTAAAAAAAAAAAGAATGTATGATGATAAAATGAATAAGATATTTCACAAAGAAACCTGATGTAAAGAATAGAGTTTCATTAAAAAAAAAAGGAAAATATATATAACCCAACCCTGGTACAAACAACAATCCGAGATACTCTAAAAAATATGACGACGATGGGCGCGCAGCGTGGGACGTGCGCCCCCCTCCAGAAATTTTCTATTCTAAACTCTGAAGCGTTGTGACACCTAGCGGACTCGGGGGTACTACAAACTGTAATCTCTTCGAACGAGGCGACTCATATAATTACGATCGAACTTCGCCCTTCGGCCTCGTTCGATCTGACAATTGTTGTGTACCCAAAGTTGGCATACTACCCACTGAAGCCAGTCTTCGATGAGACGAGTTTCATAATTATTTTCTCCGCAACATTTTTTGTCATTGTTCTTATATCGTCTTTCTAAGGTCTTCCTAGGTATTTCGTAGATCCTAGCAGCCGCACGAACCGACAAGTCATCATTTTTTACACCACTAATTTGGCTGCATTTTAAGGGGAGGTACCTGAGTAAACGGCGAGAAAAACAGGTAAACTTCGGGAATTTTTATGTCAAAAACGAATGTTTCGATTGAATCCGGGTTTTTTTTTATTGAAAAATATGTACATTGAGGTATGTTTAGGATTTGAAAAAAATTAAATCCGTTGACCGGAAGCGCCGGTGTTGTGGTCAGCGTCAGACGTGTTGTTCGTTGACATGGCTTGTGGTGCCAAGGATTCCGGGCAGTCGGTTGATCTGAAACATAAAAACGCAATGGATTCTTGAAACATAGATAACAAAGGAGTTCGCCTCGTAGGGGTTTTCCATTTGATTGAACCATTGCTTTTTTATGCAACCAAAATCGTCGGAAATTGCGAACGACAAACGAATGTTAAATTAAATTAAAATTCGTTAAATTGAAACGGTCGCAATTCCGCCAAAAATGAAAATTGCACAAAAAATCCTACGAGGTGAACTCCATTGTATATTATATTTCAAGAATCCGTTTATTAACGTTATTCTTAAAGCCCTTTCTGACGTTGTTTAAAAAAAAATATTCCGGCCCATACTTTCGAGTTTTTTTTTAACTATACCCATTTTTCGACCGGCCAAGGTGGCCAGACGCCTTAATGATTTTTTAGTCCAATTCCCTCGTAGAGCAATTGCTCTTCTCTTGTAAATACTTATTAGGCATCGAAAATAAATGTAGATAAAATGAATTACTTGAACATACCACAACCAATACTATGGCCATCACACACCAACTGTACGTGGCCATCTCTCCTAATCTCCCGGGAGAGATGGCCACATCTAAAATGTAAACAAATAGAAGCCATACATGCGAATTCATGAGGTTATAGCAAAGCACTGTTCGTGAACTATTCAAGAAATACAAAAGTAACCATTACTTTTACAAAATAACTTCACCACAATGTCAAACATGAAACCTTCAAAAAATGTTTTCTGTAGACAGAATAATCAACAAGGATTTTACTTACGTAACATTTTTTTGGCCAAACTTTTGCTTGTACTCTTACATCTGTGCACGACGCAAAGCGAATTAAGCTGTAACAGGTGAAATCTAGTGCGCGGTTCTATGAAATATTTCAATTGGCCATCTCTCCCTTATGGCCAACTCCCCCGGACTTACCCTATATACAAAGAAAAATAAAGCGAGCCAAGAAAAAAAAATTTTAACGGTAATAAATGTAAGATTTTCATCAATACTTGGTACCCATGCCCATCGAAGCTATCACGGCAGCACATCGGCGAGGCATCGATTTAATAAGTTTGATGCTTCTGTCTTGAGAGATTTTTTTCCACTCTTCTTGAACTTTTCTCCACAAAGCAGCTTTATTGGCACAATGTTCAGTTCCGGCTCTTCGTTTTAACTCTTGCCATAAATGTTCTATGGGATTCAAGTCCGGAGATTGACTCGGCCACTCTAAAACTTGAACATTTTTCTTGCTGAAAACCTACTGAAGGAGCTGTGATCGATATGTTGGATCATTATCTTGCTGAAAAATCTATCCTCGTGGCATATTCTGACGAGAATAAGGCAGCATTTCTTTTAACATAATATCTCTATACATAGCAGAGTTCATAGTGCCTTCAATTTTAAAGATTGGACCGACGGCTTTCCAACAGAACGCACCCCATAGCATAATGCTACCTCCACCGTGTTTCACAGTTGGTATTTGATATCGCGAATCATTTCTAGTTCCTTTTGGTCGTTGAACGTACCTTCTCCTAGCATTTCCAAACGAATTAATTTTAGTTTCGTCAGTTTTTCCAATCTTCAACAGTCCAGCTCTGGTATTTTGTCGCGAATTCTAATCTGGCCTTATTTTTTTTTTGACTGATGAGCCGTTTTTTAACTCCAACACGTCCAAACAGTACGTGAAACAGTACTTTGGCGAATGTCAGCTAAATTTTCTTCGCGTAATTCACGACAGTATTTATCTTCTAGAGTACCTGTAGTCTTGAAATTATTTATTATATCGTCAACAGTCGATTTTCCAATAGCCAAAATTGTAGCTATTTCACGTGAAACTTTTCCTTCGTTGTTTAACTTGATAACCACTTTACGTATATCTAAAGACGTGCGTTTCGACATCTTGATTGAGTGTTACTGATCGTACAATGCAAAAGGAACAGAGCTCTCAATGTTAACATGATTTCACGACATAACGTAAACAACGCGAAGCGAATTATATCTTCTTGGAATTTGGCCGGACATTTATGAAGCAGCAAAACGTGTTATTTTCCTCACAAATAATTGTTAATCGTTATGATCAGTTTTTGAATTACAAATTGTGATTGAATAATAAAAGAACTTTACGATGATATATTTTTGTTTCCATTTTGCATACTTCAAGGGGAGGGTAGGGGTTTAAGCGTGAAAGAAAAACACTTTTTTGAAAAAATTTTCATCTATATGGATAAAGTAAATTTATTGAAACCTTTTGTACATTGTTAAGTGTCATTTCAAGAACATTCCGTGAAATTTGTACGCAAAAATAATCAAAAGAAATCAAGTACCATTAAAATTTAGTCAGAGTATCATCCAATCCTCCCCCCAACGGTCTTTCATATTTTTTTTTTCCACTTCTAAATTTTTGGCGGTCATGTTAAGTGAAAAGTGCTATTTTTCACGAAAAATTCCGCCATTTTGGGGGTGGAAAACCCCCTCAATGTAAAAAAAACCTCAAACTAACCGTTGGGGGGAGGTATTTTATATGTAGAAAGTGTGTATCAAGTTTGAAATTAATCGGTCATGTAGTTTTCAAATGGCAGTGAACACGGACTTTGAAAAAGTCGTTTCGAGGAAAACGCGGCACCGGCTTGTTTGTGGATATTTTCACGTACAAATTTCACGGGATGTTCTTGAAATGACACTTAACAATGTACAAAAGGTTTCAATAAGTTTACTCTATCCATATAGATTTTAAAAAAATCGCAGTGTGTTTTTTCACGCTGAAACCCCTACCCTCCCCTTTTCACTTTACTTCATCATAAAATTATCTTTGGACGGACAATTTTGCATGCAACTGCATGCAAGAAAATCAATGAAGCATACGGCAACAAAGAATACTACGATTGTAGCAGGAATAAAGGATGATACAAAACTTAGGATTCTACAGTGACAGTTTGAATTAATACAATCCTCTCGGATGGTTAGAATTCTGCGTTAGAACCTCTGAACACGGTGTATTTTCTACGCGCAGGAGACGCGATACAAACGCGATACAGACTTGATTCACAGGTTTTTCGACGGAAAAACGCGCGTTTTCTGCGCGTAGAGAATACGCCGTGTGCAGAGGCCCCAACAAAATTCAGTTGATAGATTAAAGAAATATAGCAAAGTCTTTGGGATGGTGATCACGAACGGTCACTTCGAGGTCTGACGACAGAATGCCCTCTTTGTTGTCCCTTGTCATTTACCTTAGGTCCGGAATAAACAGCCCTGGCGTTTATGACCCACTCAAGAGTCGTGCAATCCAATAACCGACTGAGTCCGGTCGACGCATGAAGGAAAGCAACGAAAAACTTTTCCCACGCGAAACTGTTCTCGTTTGTTTATAATTTGTTGATTTTTTCCCTTTTCATTTGCGATATAGATGGAAACGGGAACCGGATCGAAGCCTGAAAGGTTGTACCGATCAGCTCGGTAACCGGCATCCGCTTCGAGACCGAATCCGAAAAAGCTCCGCGCGCGTAGTAAGGCATGACGGATCCGAGCTCGGTCGGTTCCGCAGCGAAAATTCCAGTCTGGTATCTCAAATTGCGCTATGAACTACCTCTACTACAGACGCGCGTACAAGTTTCCAAATATGTATAAAAAAAAAAAGGAGGTGCTCTTCGCGACATTTTCGATTCTCCTCCTTTCTCTGTCACTGCTCGCACGTTTCATAGAACAAACGCGCTGATTATTGTATCCCATTGTTACAAATGGCATTCCCGCGGCTTTTTTTATAAAACGCGAAGGGGACCAACGAGAAATAATAATAATTGAAATAAAGTAAAAAGGATCCTCGAGGCGTTTTCTGATTGACGGGATACGCTTGAACAGGATGCGGACTTGCTTACACGAACCTATCATCTTGCAGCGCACGTGATAGAGCGCGACGGAAAGTCTAGCATCGTACGGAACAACTCGTTTCCTGGAGAAGGGAGGGAGAACACGAAAGGGTGTGTTTAACCGTCTTGCGCTGAATAACCTTCCTTTTTTTCCAAAGTAACGAGGAAAAAAGTACGAGCGGCGGCGAGAATATTACGCAAAGCCCCTCCTCGAGAATAAGAATGTCCAGAGAGGATGTTTCGTGCCCGTCCTGTACAGTCCACGCTGGCTACTAAAAATTCTCGTTGTATTCGAGAATAATGTACGCGTGTGGTTATACGAAATGATAGGGAATACGAGCACGCGTTCCTCAATGATGAAACAAGCACGCTCGCGCCTTCGATCGTTTCTAATCTCCCTTTACGCGATGTAGCCGTGCGACCTGTCGGATAATAATCTTTCTCTCTGTCTCTCTCTCTCTCTCTCTCTCTCTCTCTCTCTCTCTCTCTCTCTCTCTCTCCCTCCCTCCCTCTCTCGCTTTATGCGAGAGGAGCGCAACGCGTGTACTGTGGCGTGTCTCGTAACAACCTGCTGCTCGACCGCGCGACCTCCCGCGGCACTCGGAGGGGAAGGAAAAAAAAACTTGTCCGCTCTCGCGTCTCTTAGGTATTCCTCGCGCACCTCGATATTATCTCCTTCTTCTATTCGTTCGAGAAGCGGCGGCGGCGGCGGCGACGGCGGCGGCGGCGACGGCGGCGGCGGCAACGACGCGTCGATGCGATACAACCGTTTAGCCTATTCGCGTAAGGGATTGTAAAATTTAGAAGGAAGACCCATGCAAAATGTCAGCTTTATCAGCGGTTGACGCTTTTCGGAACTTTACCCGAAATCTTCTCCTGTATGGCGCAAAAACATTTCACGCGTGATAAAAGTTGGTACGGCGAGAGGGAGGAAGGGGGAGGGGGAGAGAGAGAGAGAGAGAGAGAGAGAGAGAGAGAGAGAGAGAGAGAGAGAGAGAGAGAGAGAGAGATCGTAGAACGAAAGGAGACGAAAGGTTCCGTGAGTACATTTCAGGCATCGGCGCATACGCGGGCTTAAACAATATTTATCTGTGTATAATAAGCGATAACTAGCAGCTGAGACTAATCGCGGCGAGTTCCTCAAAATTTGTTCGGCGATAAAAAGAGAGGAGGCGGGAGAAAACCATATACTCGAGTATTTGAAGTGGTTCGCGAATGATGCCATCATCCGTGAGACTGTGAACGGACCAACCAAAGAGGAAAAGCACATGCATGGACAGAAAGGGGGGGGGCGGCGGCAACCAGCGTAACGCGGGTGAGGGAGGATGCGAACGTTCGCGGGAACGTTACATGACAATAAACAACACGTTTGAGAGACGGTATCATCACGGTTCTCAGACGCGAGAAGGAGTCTTTGTCTCTTACGCGCGGCGAGTTGCGCGAGACCGCTCAATTCGAATTGAACGTTGAAAACGTTTGGAGATGGATAACGAGACCCGAGTCGAAATTTTCAGCCTATTTTAAAGGCCTTTGATCCTATGTCAGCCTGATTTGAGTCTGTTTACTGCTAGAAGTCCTACTATGGGTCCTAACACGCTCTTCCTTTGCTGCTTACCCCCTGCATAGGTCCTTATACCCCTACCTAACCGAGCTGAAGTCGTTGCAACTCCTCTTTTGATTGCGTTTGGACCCATCGCGCATTTGGCTGTTCCGACGAAACGAGGGTGGGGATGGTCGCATTCGAAAGGAGGGGGTCTGATGGTTCTCAGTAACCATCATGCGTTGGACTAGGTAGAACCGCGCGTTCGACGTAGAGGCGTACTTTTCCAATGGCTTTTCCATTATCTCCACCTAGCGAACCTTTCGCATTCGCTTCAAACTTGCCCCTGCAGCTTCTGCAACTCTCCAAAGTGGAAGAAATGGATCTTGGGAAAACAGTAACAATATTTTTCATAGGAACTGCCCTCACGTATGCATGTATACGCGGATCCCTATAGCAGGCGCGCATGCATACGTATGGGTACTAGTATACGGGTGTTGGTGTATGCTTAGGCATGTATGTGTGCGGGTATATACGTGTGTCTCCGCATGCGCGTATTCAGGCATACGTATCTGTATATGCGAAATAGAGTGTATGCGTGTGCGTGTATACGTGTGCCAATCGTCGTCCTCTTTAGCGCCTGCAAGTGGAGAAAAGGGAAATTTGTTCCCGTTCTAGGCGTTAAGTAGGAGCTCATTTTATATTGAATACGAAGCTACGTTACTGCCTTTAACTCCTAGCACTGTGAGAATTTGGAGCGGCAAAATAGGCTGAAAATTTCGACTCGGGGAAATTCCTCCTCCTCCGAGAGAGGGCTGCATCGTCGTTGCAGGCTTGGCTCTCTTCCTCTCCGTCTCCCTCCCCCCCCCCCCCCTCTCGCTCTCATTGGTATGCGCAAGACAGTGAAATTGAGATGGTTCATCACTCATCCGTTCAACGTCTATCAACAACCTTTGACCCCGACCATTCTCTTTACAGGGGGTCCCCGAACAAGGAAAGGTTACGGGGTCGATCTCTCCGATTTCGATGAAATTTGACATGCCTGTAGAATGGGTAAAAATAGGCGACACGTATTTTTTTATATTTGCGGAACCCCATTTTTTTAAGGGCAGAAACGCACTCTCGAAAATTGGGGTCTTTTTCATTTTTGTCATCGATAACGTTATCGTTCTCATCTCCAATGTATGTATGTACAGTACACGAAAAAATAAACATGGCTGCAATGTAATTTATTTCTTATCTCGTACCATTGAAACGTCGTCGACGAAAAACGGAATATACCCCAATTTTCGATGGTGCGTTTCAACCCTTAAAAATCGGGTTCTGCAGATATGAAAAAATACGCGTCACCTATTTTTGCCCAATCTACAAGCATGCGAAATTTCATGGAAATTGGGGAGATCGACCTCACAACCTTTTCTTGTGAGTCGATTGATATAATCTGTGTGGGTCTCAGATCAACCCCTGAATTATAATCAATTTTGAAAGGCGGGCCAATCACAGGTGCGCCCGATGAGCCGGCGTACGTCGGTGAGCGATACGCGCGTGTAGTGGTGTCTAGTTGCGGTCTTTATCGTATCTTTATTTAGTTCTACCTCTCCCCGTGGCGCTAGTAGGTCACTGACGATATTCTTATTGCGCAGGCGCGAGGCCCGCACCGCATACTTAACCACCCCGGCGCCGAATACGATTATTTTGACGTTTGGAGTTTCAGCCGCGGTACGGAATTGATGAAATAACCGAAATAACTTATACTTGTGCGCTTATGCCGTGTGTTATGCACGGTTGTACCTCAGGGTACCCGCGTAATTCTGAAAGGGTGCATTTTTCACCATACTAGCCGATCTTCGCATTAGAAGCTGTGGAAAGTCTTTGAATTATATGTGTGTGTATGTGTGTATGTGTGTATGTGTGTGTATATATATACATAGCCACTGCGCGCGCATCAGGATTGTTCGAGAACAACTAGCGCTGCGAGTGGCAGAGTAGGACACTACAAACAACGGATATTTTGCGTAGCAAAAATTCTGAAAGATGCCAGGCCCCTGGGTGCGGAGCTCCCGCCAGCAACCACACCCACGCATATCGCTCACCGACGTACGCAGGCTCATCGGGCGCACCCGATTGGCCCGCCTTAAAAAAATGATAATAGCTCAGGAGTTGATCTGTGACCCACGCATGCGTATATCAATCGTCTCAGAATTTCACCCCCAAACCCTCATTTCTGGGAAGGCATTCCAGTTCCGGAACACGCTGTATATATTTGACTCGGCTCGTTTCTCGCGCTCTTGGTGCCCGCACGCGGAATGACTCCCGACGTCGTTTTCATTTTTGTTCAGCGCAAAATAATGACGAAAAATCGTTTTTGCCGAATGAGAAAAAAATATTGTAATTTAGCCAAGATCGTGAGGCGATAGGTTCACAAAGGAGAGACGTGTTTGGTTCTCATCGATCGTGACTCGGCATAAGCGAGACGAGCGCGCGCGGGATAATTTGCCCGATCGACTTGAATTTCCCTTCTACCCTACAGACGAATTTCCGTAAGAGATAACACGTGTACTATTACAGAAAGTGGTATGCGACGTACCGCGACGGGGTAGAGAGGGATGAATTGAGCGCGCGTACCGTGAGAAGACGCTCGGGGGGCTATACGCACAAAACGCTTGAATCTTTCTCGCGTTGTACGCGCACATACGCCCCCCCCCCCCCCCCCCGGCGAATACCACGCCCATACAGTTGCGAGTACGGCTCGCGAAATGGAAATACGAATGGTAATGAAAAAAAAAAATGAAAAAAAAGGTAGCGCCGCCTCATTTTCTAAAGAATTTGGACAAGGCGTCGAGAAAAAACTTTTCCGATAAATCGAGCGTGCGTTCGGGTTCCCAGGTAGGAATTAACGATGAAAAAAGGGCTCGCCAAGCTCTGAAACAAGGCTCACATTTTTTAATTCAGGCTGAGCACCAGCCTCATTTTAGGCCTCGCTGAACCTCTGAATGATAACGCGGTTTCAGGCTCTTGCACACAGGCTTGACCAAAGGCTGGTAGAAAAGCCTGTACTAAGCCTGAAACGACGAAACAACAAGGTTCAAAACGAGCCTTAATGAAGTCTTCACCTGCATTTATGACCAGGCTTATCCCAAACTCTTCTCGAGGCTATATGAGGCCTGTTTTTAGTTTTCTATATTCTACATTGGGGTAAATTTAATAAATTTGTAAAGAATTCATTTCATTTATTGTTTATGGAACACATAATCCACAGAGTGTACGCAAACTCCAGAGAGTGAGTATATACGAAATCTGTGTGTGACGAGAAAAAAACTTTTTTGTGTACCTCATAAATATCGATAAGAGAATATGTTTAAATGTTCTGAGCTGCCTCCTTCGCTTTCGTTTTTCGTGCCTTCGCACCCGACAAATTTATTGCCAATTTTTTTTTCATAAAAGTACCGAAAAAAAATATTATTTAAAATTTATTTTATTTTATCACAACCTGAAACAAGCCTGCATCCAGCCTTGATTTTTTAGCCTTAAAATTCACTGGCTGAATAAAGCTTTAAATAACTCTGAGTTTAGGCTAAGCAGCCAGTCTTGGTTCCAGGCTGCTCCAAACGATGCAATGAAACCTGGCCCAGGTCTGTCTCACTCAGCCTCGGTGAAACAAGGCTCGCACAAGTTTGTTTCCATCGTCAGCCTTTTGATTCCCTACCTGGGAATTGTTTCCCTGCCGGACGCGCGCGCGCGCAGCAACGCTCAATTTATCGTATATCGGTGCGGTCCCGAGGGGTGTACGCGTTTCTTGCTCGATTTTCCAAACTCGCGTGCGACTCGAGAAGCGAAGCCTTTCGAGATAAATAAAGGAAGAAAGGGGGGAGCTGAGATATGGAGGATGAGCGCCGCGAGCTAGGATCGCTAGCGTGAGCCGAGGTAGTAACTCGAGCGAATCCCCCTGCGATCCTTATACGAGAGAGAGAGAGAGAGAGAGAGAGAGAGAGAGAGAGGCCTCAGCGCAGCCAAAGGCTTTTTCCACTCGGTGGACGAGGGAATAACTCGGTCCCTCCGCCCCGCATATTCCGTCGATACGACGTTCATTAGCTGGGAGAGGACGAGGCAATTACCTAGATCAGAAAGACGCAACGCTCGCGTCGAGCGCCTCCTAAATTTCTTTGGCTCGCCTCCGACGAGCAATATATTTTTGAAAGGCAAACTTCTTCCCCTCTCTCTTTGCGCACTTGCAATAACAATTATCCTATGTGTTGGGCGGAGCGGCGGCGGCGGGGTGGGAAGAGGGGGGGGGGCTACGGCGAGAGGAGAGTCGCTTCAACGAACGAAATAGAGAGCTCTCTCTCTCTCTCTCCCTCTTTCTTTGATAAATTGACGGAAACGCGCGCGCTCACGGCTATACGTGGTACGGAAAGCGCGGTGAAGAAAGATGCATGCATAAAGATTAACAGACTCGGTTCACGACGATTCCTGCGCGTATACGCGTAATACCTCGAAGAGTATATAATATACGAGTGTAGATATCCAGGAGGTGGGTTTTTCAAGACACTGCCAAGTCAGGACTGACGGTTATTCGCGCGTACGCGTAGCTCCTCGGTCGTGTGAAGAGTAACCGCGCCGATTCTCTTTCTCCTTCTCGCTCTTTGGCGCAACGAGGGGCTCAAACGAAGAAAACAAAAACGTGCGCTTGTCGACAAAAGAGGATACATCAACCATCTCTTGGTCCTTCACTATCAACACACACACACCACACATGTTATGCATGTTTAACATGATGTTTGGATCCTCCCACATATACTCGTCAAGAGTTCCAGTCTCTAGTTCTCACCGAATAAGTATAAATAATTATTATGAGCAGAACATCTATACACCCATGAGATGCTATGCATACGATTCTAGTTTTGGGTCTTATGAGAAATCTATATGATATTTAAAAACCCTCTGCACAATTTCGTTTGGAGCTACGGCCTCCAGCCCTCTCCGAATAATTATTAATAATTATTGTCCATAGAAAATCAACCGGTGTGCAGGTTTAGTGGTTAGCGTGTTTGCCTTTGAACCAGAGCACCGGGAGGTCGCCAGTTCGAATCCCAGTCTCGTAGTTTTGGAGAAAAATAAATACGGGCGTGACGTAGCACATAAAAGGGGAATAACCAGGCGCTATGGAACTATAATAAAAAAAAATTTTTAACAATAATACATGGAAAATCAGTTTAATAGTGAGACGCTGTATCACTGATGCAAGTTCTGAGTGTTAGGCATGTTCTCTGTGATGTTTGGATACTTCCCACTTGGAGGCTAGAACTCTTCACCATGCATCTGACTGTTGTATAGATTTTTTCGTTACACCAATTATTTATAACTATTGGGGACTAACTAGAAGACGGAACTTTTTACAAGGTTGCGTCGAAAGATCGCAAACATAATTGAAAACTTTTCTTGAACCCAGAGAACGCAGCACACCAGTAGAGCCAGATCTTCAAGAACAGCAAGATCCAAAACTTGCATCATATTCGTAGCATCTCATAAGTGTCTAGATGTTTTGTTCATAATAATTATTAATCGGCATTCGGGAAGAGCTAGAGATCGGAACTCGTGACGAATGTATGTGGGAGGTATCCAAACATCACGTAGAAGGTATATAACACCCAGAACTCGCACCAGAGCCACAGCATCTCACTATCGAACTGATTTTCGTGTACAATAATTGTTAATAATTGTTGGAAGGGCGGGAATCGGATAGCGGGTTGCATGACTATTGAGTGGGTCATAAAACGCCAGGGTTGTTTATTCCGGAACTAAGGAATAAGACAAGGAACAAAGGCCGACGGGATCTTAGGCGAGGCACCTGAGAACGGAGGGCAAAAGGGCATTCTGGCTCCAGACCTCGAAGTGAACACAGTCGCGATCACCATCCTAAAGACTTTTTTAAATTTGTTAAATATATCGGTTGACGAATGTATCGTAGAACCCTGGCTATCCGGGAGGATTCTATCAATTGAAACCGTCGATGTAAAATCCTGAGATTCTATCATATAATATTCATCCTACAATAATTAACGTGCTTGTTTCGTGCAGTAACTTGGTCTCGAATTTATAAAAACTGATAATATATTATCGAAAAGCGTCGAATTATTCGCCAACTATTTGGCAAAGAAAAAAAATTGCATTCGCTATATTGGAATGCTAGCTTGGCCCACACCAGGAACCCATTAGTAGAATAATTGAGTAATGGCCACCGCTCCTCTACTCCTATGGCCATGACACCCGAATACTTCGGGGAGAGGTGGCCAAGCCTTATTTTAAATAAGCCCCATTTCAAGGTTCATCTCATAGGAATTTGTTTTGGTGTTATAAGCTTTGAATTAAATGTTTACATTTTTTTATGGCAAATAGAAATGAGTAAATAAAGGCCTGTGCCTTTATTTTGACGACAATCCTTGAAAAAACTGTAGCCGCAACTACTCTGGATTTATCTCTTTGGAGGAGGGGGCATTTTCAAGACCCAAACAAACCATCAAATTTTATGTATTCAGTCACTAGAGGATCAAAGCGTTACAAGGCTGCGTAGTCAATACCTAAAACGGTTAGCTTATGGCGATTCGAAACATAACTTTACTAGCTTGTGGCTAGACGGTGATGAGTTGAAGCCCCAACAGACGATCGAATATGGTCCGGCCGCACCACGGTTTTGGTTCGCTGTCGTACCATATTCGATCGTGTGGAGAGCAGTACGCCGTACATTGTTATTGTTATTATTGGTACGGTTGGTTCGATGGCTCGCACATCGAACTTGGTGCGCTCTGCACCAAATCCGCTCTTCTGGACTCAGCAGCGGACTGTTCGGCGCTAAGTCGTTAGAATATGGTTCGCCAGCGAATCAAATCCGTGGTTCGGCCGGGCCATATTCGATCGTCTATTGAGGAGTTGGCTGGACAGTCTGGGCGCTGTCCGCTCGTCTACTGTGAAGAGCGCAGCACCGCACATCGTACTTGGTGCGCCGAACCATATTCGATCGTCTGTTGGGGCTTTTACGTTTTCCACTCGGGCAGACGACGAAATAAACGAGCATCTCTCTCTCTCTCTCTCTCTCTCTCTCTCTCTCTCTCTCTCTCTCTCTCCTTGTCTCTCGCTCACTCGGGCACACCTTCCGCAAAGTTCAATAGCAAAAGACGCGCGGCGTGGTGCTCTCACAACCGCCGAAGGTTGTTGTCAACGCCGGCATTTGTATACGCGTACAGCTGTATAATTAAGGGGAGGGGGGCTAAACGAGCGCAAAGATTGATTCAAAAGGTACGAGAGCGCGCGTATTGATTGCCGCGAACGAATCGCAAAGGTCTACCTCTACCTCGTGGAGATCGTGAGAAAAAGCACTCGAAGAAAAGTGTGATTATTCGTCGCGGACTCGTTTGGAATTGCGCGCGGGTAAGGCGCGATGGAGGCAGCGTCTCGGAAACTTGGCGAGTTAGGCATCGCCGTGCATCGCCGCTGCCGTTCGAAACGTTCGCGCCGCTGCCAACGCTGCCGCGGAGAGACTCGTTACCGAACACGAGCGGAAGGATGCATCTTAAGGGGTGGCATGCAGTCAGAATTTTCAAAAAATCGATTTTTTTAAACATTTTATTCAAGTATGATGTTTCGAAAATATACCCTGAAAATTTCAAGTCAATCTGATGAATAGTTTCCGGGATATCCCACAAGTAGTGAAGGGGCGTCGGGTCCCCGTGGCAGGTAGCGGCTGACAAACGTGCAAACGATAATACCCGGGAAGGCAGAATGCTTCGAAGACAACAACGAATTGATGTTTTGGAAGCTTCCACATCGGCCGAAGCCCTATTGTATAGGCCAGGAATTGACGATTCGATGTAAGTAATTTTTTAATTGGTATTTCTATACATGAATCACGTGTAAAATTGGAAAACTCTTTCAGAAATTTAAAAAAATGTATTACTCAAAAACTATGAACTTTAGGAAAAATTTTATAGGGAATACTTTCGTTTGAAAATTGCCCAAAATGTTTTTTTTTAAATAATACATCCCAAAGAACTTTAATTTTTTGAAAAATTGTTTTAACAATTGGCCATAAACAATTGAATAATCGACTTTTCGGCAAAAAAATATGATATTCGGATTCAGCGGATCAAAATACATAAAAAAATGTTTAGCTGCATCCATCGAGCTCAACATTTTACGAACATATAATACCGTATCCACATTGAAAAACTTTGAACGCGTTTTTCTCGAAACTATGTTTTTCAAGTCGGTGACCACCATAATTCAAAAACCACTCGATGGATTTTGATGAAATTTGGTGTGCTTATTGATAGTATTAAAAAACTAGTCCTACATCGAAGGATTTTCATTTTTTTGAAAATTTATATTATTTTTTAACAATAAACGAGCGATTTTGTGTTCGAAAATCGAAAGTTATCTGTCGGAAGCCACCATTTTGTTGATTTTTGAAAAAAAAAAAGCTTCGATCAAGGACTAGATTTATTATTAAACTAATAATTATTTTTGTTTTATTTTATTTCAGATGATCCGGTAAAATTTTATGATGCTCACCGCAAAGCACTACATGCCGAAGGGGGTCCCACAAAGATGGCGATATTTTTATGAATGATCAATATTGTTCTTTGAAAATGTATACAAGTCAAGTTGAAATATAACATAAAAAGTCTGTGCAAACACGTTTGTAAAACAAACTTAATTACGCGACAAATTTGTGTGCACTTGCAGAGGCAACGAATAGCTATTTTTCGTCCAATGATAGTCGCCAACGATGTTTGCCAACGTTGACCGGATTACCTTTGTTGCGTGCTCGATGCTGCAATATCCCCGGTGTGTGCGTTTCGAGCTGCAAACGAGGCTCCGTTTCGCGATCGATTATTCACGCGATAATGTGTATCCCGTTTAATCTGGACGAGACACGCGTGACGTACCTTCCAACGAGCGCATTATATTTTATCGTCTCACAGCAATTTGAGCTCAGCGCACTCCAACAGCTTTTCAAACAAAAACTCTAACGGCTTCTTTTACTCGACTTGTACGCTTCGACATACGTACACGATACACCTGTATACCTATATCACTTACTTCGAGAAACTTTGACAGCGTTTTTTTTTTTTTTTTTTTTTTTTTTAAATATTCCAGGCGTATGCAACCGATCCAAGTGTCACATCCGGAAGGGATGAGAGCATAACATTTCGTTTCCTTCTTTGCTGCCTACGCCTAGCGTAGCACGGGACGAGGATAAAAGGGGGATGTGTGTCTGTGAGAGGCTAAATTGGCGTTACGGACTTTCCGCGATTGGATAGGTGCTTGGGGAATTCGACGGACTTGTGTACAATTGACACGATGTTATTTATTATACGATACTAGGCGGCTTGAAGTGATTAGGGCTACAATGAGCGATACAGAAAAAAAAGGGTATAGCCAGCTTACATTCGATGGGTGTTCGACGCTCGCTCGGTCGCTTGAATGTTTGTGATGTTGCTTGCAACACAGAGGCCTTCGCTCTTGGCCTGGTGCGCTCGCTGGTCAATCTCGCTGGTAAGACGCTCGAAAGATTTTACGCCGGTGCGTGAGTTTACTATGAAAGGCACTACGCGTGAATTAACATATGAACTTGACGCGAGGACGATGGATTTAGAGACCGTTCTTTACGGTGACCGAGGATCAAAATTATACTAGTATAAAATGAAAACTTTCGAGACCCGAAAAATGAAGACTGTTCGTATAAAGATCCCTAGAATACCGATTCGTATGGAAGTTAATTGGTGATACTCGTTATGCTGGTGGATTAAGACTGCACTGCAAAAACTAGGCGTCTTTGATGTGTGGTCAAAGTATGTAGAAGTAACACAACATAAGGCTAGTACGCGCGTTGCCAGTTTGATTCTACACACTTATGCATTTGGCAACACACGTAATGCGTTACAATTACACACGCGAGTTTGCAATTCTTACGCATTAAATTATCACACGCCTTCGTAGTAGCTGTCCCTATCAATAACACGCTTATTCGAACACACATAAAGCGTGTAGAATCATCATACAAGACGCATATTTACACACATGAGACTAAACAACACACGTTGATAGCAACACATGAGCAAAAATAACAACACGGAAGAAAGCATCACAGTTCAAGTGTGTTAATTGCGAATTATTGATATGTTTTAAAAATCACCTTGGTTACGGCATCACGTGAAACTCATTAGTTGATTTGACATCGATTGATTGACCGGTTAAGTGAAGACCACATTTGGTCTTAATTTTTTGTTTCATTTATAGATCATTTTTAAGTTTGTCACGTGGAAGAACCTGAAATTGGAATCTATTTTCCAAAACCTCGATAGCTGCATTGAAACTTTAGCGACGTATTTTTGTTTCGTGGCCATCACCGACGAGCAAAAAGCTGCCGATGCGTGAAGCTGTATGAGAACCTAGCCTATGCGAAGACAAGAGAAACAGTGACACCTCTCATACATACTACAGAGTATAATATATAAGTACTGTTGGAAGTCATGAATATGGGGGAAGGAAGGTGGCCGAATGTGTGTCTGAAGGAGGAGGTGAGAGGGATTATTAATAAAAATCTGTCCAAGTGGGGAGAAGAAATGGCTTAACCATGAGAGGAGTGTGGAGAAGGAGGAGTGTGGCAGCTAATTCGGAACGGGAAGATGAGAGGCATAGGTCAAATAATAGATATACCCGAGTAGAAATCCTGGTCCCGCTACAAAAAAGACTTGATCAGGCATCCTGATGTTTTGCTAATGCCTTGATCAGGATTTTTTATCAAGCCGTGATAATTTTTGTGACACTTTGTCTGATTTCGGTCTGATCAGGGTAAAAAATCAAGGATTGATCAGGGGAAAAAATCAAGGCTTGATCAGGGGAAAAATCAAGGCTTGATCAGGGGAAAAAATCAAGGCCTGATCAGCACACAAAATCAAAGCTTGATCAAGGTAAAAAGTAAAGGCCTGATCAGTGCAAAAACCCTAGCCTCTTAGGGCTTAATTTTTTAAGGATTAATTAAAGTGAAACATGATCGCCTAGTCAGGATGATGGAATGAGCCACTGCTGAGGATGTCCTATTTATTCCTGAAATAAAAAGATACCACGCATCGCCAAAATAGAAAAAGGCACAATTATAAAACACGTTGATACTTTATTTTCTAATGTAAATAAGAATCTTAGTTTATTACATAGATTTTTTTCCTCATTCCACTTCATCATATATGTTTTGGTATATGGAAAATAAATAAAACTTTGTTTAATTTTTTATGTAGAAAAAAGTCGAAATAAACTGATATTTTTTATACAAAACTCAAGGACCTTAGAAGGCAAGGAAAAGAACTTAGATATAAAGTTAAAAAAAGGTTATAAAGGTTTTATGGGCAGAGGTTTTTAGGGAACGTCTTGTTCCTTCCATTGCTGGTTCTTCTGCAGCACCCCTCGACATTTATCCAAGTCTTTTGCGGAATTGAAGAATGTCCCAACGGCTTGTCCAATTTCTTTCGAAAGAACCATGTCATGTTCTTTTTATTTCGAGATAACAGCCGCTGAAAAAGTCGAAAAAATGCATCCCACTTAAGATTCAATGTTAACATATACAGCCTTGGCCAAAAGTATTATGCACCGTATGAATTTTCTATCCGGACAAAAAATCGAATATCTCGGCGGGAAGAAAATTGTAAACCATTTTCTCACTTTGCAAAATCGCAAGCTGGACTTTGAAACATAGCAACTCCACCATTTAGTGATAAGATCTTTTAAAAGGACACTGTTAGTTTAGTTTTTTTTTTAATTTGCAACTCTTATTTCTAGAGATATTCATTTTTTTTTAACGGCAGGTTTCCGAAAAGCCGGTATCGTGGGGCATAACTTGAAAACTATGAGCTTTGGAATATTTAGTCTAAGGATTGAAAAGTCGTATTTTGTTCTTTTGGACTCACTGCATCTGTTTAGACTTATTCCAAAAGTGCTTTGTATCGCTATTTTTAGTTGATAGTCGACGATTTGTCTCAGTAATTTACTGCCTTTACTTTGAAACAAAGATGTTTTAATGAAAAGACCAAGAGGAGAAAAGTTACATAATTGAAGTTTTAACCTATTCGAATTTTTTCGGAAGTCTTATGCGAATTTTCTTATCCTAAAATAATATTGACATCGATATTTCAAGATTTACACCTCTCCCACATAGACTTTTTTATTTAACTAATGTGTTAAAAATTTAGTCATCTGCCTGTTCTCTCTCGATATTTTCATTAAAACATCATTATTTTAAAAGTAACGGAAGTGCATTAATGAGACAATTTGTCGACTATCAACTAAAAATAGCGATAGAAGGAAATTATGAAATTTTTTAAAAAGTATGTAGCGTGTCCAAAATAACAAAATACAACTTCTTACTCCTTAGATTAAATATTCCAAACCTTATATTTTGTGATAATGATAATCTGTACCGATGGCATCACATTTACCGGATTGAACTACAATGTGAACTTACCATTATTTGTTTGGCCTACGCTCTTCGGGCTAAACTGTATCGAATAATGTGATGCCATCGGTGCAGGTTAGCCCGGACAACGTAGACAAAACCAAATAATGGCAAGTTCACAGCGTACTACAGTTCAATGAATGTAACGCCTACCTACGCTGTCAAGGCTAACTTGCATAGATGAAATTGATGCCATTGGCGCAGGTTAGCCCGAACAGCATGGGCGAATCAAACAATGGTAAGTTGACAGTGTAGTTCAGTCCGGTGAATGTAATATCCATGCGAAGTGCATTCTGAATGGACTAACCCGCACCGAGAACTGAACTACGCTGTGAACTTACCATTATTTGCTTGGTCTTTGCTGTCTTTTAACCTGCACCGGTGGCATCATATTCACCATACGGAACTACTTTGTCGACTCACTATTATTTGGTTGGTCTATGCTGTCTGTCTCCTTTCTCCTCTAAGAAAGGAGACAGAATAACGTGAAGGAAAATTGAAGAGATGGACGAAACAATATAAATCTACTTACATATTGGTAGCGGCGACATGTGCCAGTCCTCTTGGAGTCGTTCCTCGGTGATCATGTACCTGTTCATCGCTGCAGTCTCCTTTTCCGCTGTACTCCACTTGTCGTCTCGTGGGGTACAGTACTTATTTCGGGTTTATGAAATGAGGTAATGTTTTACTGAAATGCATGATACACGTGGGCAACAGAATGAATGCAAATACACGCATGCAAGAAAATAGAAAAGTGTTGAAAAAGTATGTAAAATAAAAATGTATTGTTGGAATATAACAAAGTGGTATATAGAGATATCTTACCTCCAATAAATATCGCAATGCCAACAATCGAGAACACGTCAATACGGAATAAAATGCACGAGACTACTGCCGAACTTGCATCCGGTTATTAGACACATCCGATGAAAATGTATAAACTGATTAAATTAGCGCACACTTCTCTCGTGTCTCTGTAGCATTTGACCAGATAAGGTTAGACACGTTTTTGGAGCCGAACTGTATAAGTCCAGTTACGTGATAATTGCTTGACGCTAGTAGGATCAGGCGAATTTACTTGAGCCGTACGTCCAGTTGCTTGACCATCGCCTGAAGCTAGCTGAATCAGGCAACTGGAGGAAACCGTATATACAGTTGCGCGACTGTCACCTGACACCAACTGGATCAGACAAATTGAGGCATACCTTAAGTAAGGCCTCCGTACTACAACGTGATCAGACCAGGATCAAATGTCAGGCCAGCTTGACAATATTTCTACTCGGGTAGAGGGATAAAAATCTCAAAGTACAGCAAGAGATGCAAGGCGACTGGTCTAAGATTGATAAATCAATGTACTGCCCTGAGTGCAAAAGTAGGAAAAAGAACACATAAATGGAAGGATACTGGAAAGCAAAGGATACGGAGGCGAAACTAAAGAAGTCTGGGCGAGAATAAGATGCGGGAACATAGGTAAAAAAGGAAACAAGGCGTACGGAGATACTAAATGTCGATTTTGTGGGGAAGGGGAAGAGAGCTTGGAGCACATATGCAACTGCGGAAAAATAAACGCAAAACGCAAAACTCAAAACAGAAACTGTGAAAGGCCTAGAGGAAGTGACGGAATTTAAGAGGGGGGACGATCTCAGACAAAAAATAGGAGAGTTGACAAGGAATGGCCCGGTCAAAGAATTCTGCCCCTACATCAGAGAATTCGAAAAAATAACGAAGGATGCGCATAAAGAAAAGTAGAAGATGGAGGAAAAAATGAAGGAAAAAGGAAATTAATAAATAAAATTGCTGATTTGTCTTGAGGTAAGATAAGGAAGAGGATAGGAGAAATCAGAATGTAAGTTTAGATTTAAGCAAATATTGTAAAAGGGGAATCACATGTAGGGGACTCTCAGTGTAAACGCCCATGAGGGTATTTACACTGGAATAAACTACCACTACTACAATTATAAGTACTGTTTCGTTCAGTTCAATAAATGCATATATTTTGACGATAAAAAGCTTTTGTTTTTCAATTTATTATTCCGACGCATCCCATGTATATACAGTACGGCAAAAATAAGTGTGTTGCTTGTTTACACACTTTGAGTGTGTAAATGGCTGTTGACACTTTGACACGTTTTAACGTAGAAAAATAACGCACGTAAGTGTGTTGTTTGAACGTGTGTATCTATCCGTGTTATTTTTCACACGCGTTAAAACCTGTACAAAGTGTCTACAGCCATTTACACACCTAAAGTGGGTAAAAACAACACATTAGTTTTTGCAGTGTGCTTCGCGCTTTTGGCCCACTCGCCCTTCTTCATCTGCATTCGATTTTCGACAGAGTGGGAGTAGGGAGGCATTCAATCTTTGATTTCTCTTCTTAGAAGTAATGGTACTGGAGGAAGGGGAAATCCGCTCTTTATTCCCTTTGTTAAAATCGTGAGCGCGCACGAGATGCGCAGTCAAAATTCGCCACTGAGTCGTTCGCTATAGCCCGGCGACCCCGTTTGGTTCGGACGGCCCGAATATTTTCTGGTTTTTGCATACTCCGCTCGGGTTACCGGGTCTCGACTCTTTGACCTAATGGCGGGTTCGTGTAGCATGCAGGCTTGTCTTTGTCCCGATGCAGATAAGCCGGCGTAAGGGTTTCGGAGCCTGTTGATCGAGTTGCTGTTTGATTTTTCATTCGACAGCTCTTCGTGAAATCCGCGCCAAAGATCATGTTCTTGTTGAAATCCAAGAGAGTAGACCTCCATCTTTTTAGAGTTACTATTTACGTTTTTGTTGATAAGCTTTTTCGTGAAATATACGCCTAGAACCGTGTGTTTGTTGGAAACCAATAGGATAGGAAAAGTCGATGTCTGGAGGTGCTGCTATCGTGCGTATATCGCTCTTGTTTGACTATGCTTAGGGAACGTACGCACTATATTCTTTTTTGTGCTGTGACGCGTCTTATTCTTAGATTTATACATATAATGAACGTGTGACGGTAAAAACGGATACTGGGAATAACCGCGAGAAGAGTATCCTCTGCACATTCGCTAGGATGTAACACAAGAGCGCAAATTCGCGCTTTTTTTTCAATGATTGTCTTTCGACTTTTGGGACAAGTTTTATCAATTTTTTTTGCTTTCAAACTCACTTTTCTTTCGATCACACCACATGAGAAGTATCAGAACAGAAAAGAAAAGAGAAAACGACTCGCGTTTTGAGCGGTGTCGACTAAGGTCAAGATCGGCAAGCGAAAAATCCCGAATAGTCTCATCCCGACAAAAAAAATGAGGAAAAAAAACTTTGTGGCAACGAATTTTTTGTAGTTTCCGAGTGGTGGGCGCGCACCATACACGAGCGAGCGTAAAATACGCGCGTAACAGCTCAAGACCGGTATATAAGGGGGGGGGGGGGGCAAAAAGTCAGCGGCAGCAGCAGTAACGCGGCCGGACCGAAAGTGGGTGACCCGGTCCCCAAAACCCGTTTGATCCTTCCGAGGATTTGCGCACCGCCGGAGTTTGTTCCCTCGCCTGCGCGTATTCATCAGCGAAAGTGAGGAGATTTCTCCCCCCAGGGGGGGGGGGGTGATTTAACGAGGCCGTGTATCGAGATTATTTTTCTCTCGCGATTAGCAAAGAGAAAGTTTGGCGCAACCAAGTCGTTTCATCAGCTGACAAGCCCCACGCGTACCTTTGTCCGCTTCTTCTCCAAAGTCTTTCTGTTGTACGGTTTAGGCGAACCGTCGTAAAATGATTAGGAAAAAAAAAACAGAAAAAACGAATAGTATATGGAATGGTAACGTGAGTCGCCGCGCGCGACTCATTACATCTCTCTACCCTTCTATTTCATTGCGATAAATACTTATAGTACCCAACATACACATATATAATATCTCTCCTCGCTAAATTTATGTTTGTTCGAAGGTGCGGCTTGAGTTTTCAGCCTATGTAGCTAAATATTTAACGCGGGCACAGCAAGAAAGAGAGAAGAGAGTGCGCGCTCGACTCGGAAAGCGACACACGGTTGACTTCCACGAAGCGTCGTGCAAGCGCGCATCTTCATTATATGTACTCGCGGTATATGCGGAGCTCTTGAATGCGCTCTCTTGACTCTTGGCGATTCTCCCCGTGTCGTTACAAGTTTCGACGACGACGACCTGCGTTTACCCAATCAGCTCTCGATCAATTAGCGTACATAAGCGCACGTAACATCGGTACTTTTTTTCACGGTCGAGTCGCCCTCGGTGCGCGACTCGACTCGGCTCCGAGCGTGTATTGCGCAAACATTTTCATTTTTATTGTTTGTTTTTTTTCGTTGTCGGACAGCGCACGGTTTCGCGCGAGCTCTCTCGTTGCGAGTAGTCGGTGACAAAAGATTGTCCAGTAATAACCGGCGTGTCCTCGTGCCACATGCGTAGTCGTAGTCGTCGTCGTCGTCGTTGAACGTATCGGCGGCCCGAGCAACTATACTCGCGCGCGCATGGACTCGAATGTATACAACACGCGCAAGCGCAATCGGGCGCGCGCGGCTCATTCTTTGAAAAAGGTGAGAAAATTAATCGGTACGTGGCGTGACGAACTCATCGGATGGTAATCTCAAAGGAACGAAACCTTGAAGCAAGTCCCGGTTGTGTATCGTTGTCGTTATGCTTATTATAATCGTTTGCTCGCCAGAATTGCCGCAAGACACTCTCCCCAACTCTTGCCCCCCGGTGTAATCGAGAAGCAGCCGTCTTTGGCTGTGAAAATAATTGAACGTGTTTCTATTAGGAGGAGGCAAGTGTTTCAGACCTATCAACGCGAGAACGACGAGGGGAACACCTGATGTTTTGACCGAACGTTTTTATTAACTCGAGACCCATCGTTCCAGACCTTGGAGGAAATCGCGACGAGGCTGTTACTCGCTGCTGTATTTCGCTTTTTTTTTATCCGTTAAAACGTGACGGTATGCGCGAGAACTTCCGAGTACACGAGTATAATCGATGACTAATAGCGGAGTGATGTCACGACTCGGGCGCGCTTGTACGTTTTTTTGTTCTTTTCTTTCAATAGATGGCCGATTCATAGTCGATACAAACACCCGATGCTCAAAACGCGTTACCGCATCTGCGGTGAATTGCACAACGACAGAGGGCTCGACAGATTAAAAAAAAAAAAGCACCGTTGGTAGTCAAGGGATAACGAGTTTGATGGAAAATCGAGAGACGCGGTGACGTTTTGACGCCAATAATGAAAACAAAAAATTCAACGTCACTGACGAACACGCCGCGTAGTCTTTACACGGTAAGTTGTCGTTTTACTGGTAACTTTTAAACTTTGAATCGACCTTACGGGGCATTGCGTCGGCGAATCCAAAAACTAATGACATTTTATCATGGTATTGAAGTTTGCATCGTTTGAATGGATTTCCGTTGCCTTCCAACGATGCAACAACTTTGTTGGTTTAACAATTTTGTATGTACAACAATTATTGTACACTTGCATCATACGTACTTGGCTATTTTAAAAATCATCCTATTTATTCTTTTGTTTTCGTATAATTGATGGCTGAAAAAAATGACAAAACCATCGTTTGAATATAACAAATAATAATTATGTTTGAGGTAAACTGTAATTTTTTACAGGGTAAAACAAACAACAATGTTTTCAAGGTGATTTTTTTATTACGTGGCGTACTTTTTAAACTCAAAAAAAACCAGATAGACAGACATAATTATCACACCGTGCATAAAATTGATGAAGCAAATGTTACAGCGTATTGACTACATGTCGTGATGTAAAGCCATGAACTCATGTAGTATCATGAATGTACAAAACATTTTGATCTCAATGTGGCGTTTACAAATGCATCGTACGTTTAGAGCACGTCGAACTCATATCGCTGTGCTCAAGTGTCCGCAATTCATATCCGCAAATTTTGCGTCATATTGAATTCATGTGTAGACATTTTGGCGTGTATTCGCTATTACAAGACGTGAAGAACGATTGGGGTCGTTATCGTGTTGAAAAACCCAACCACGCAGTATTTTCTTTATTGCAAATGGGAGTATGTGGTCTTGCTCCCCGAACTTTAATCATCCCGCTACCGTGTTTTACGGTAGGAATGTAATGCCTCACGTTGAATCTCGTGCCCGTTCGACATCTCACACACTTCCGAATAATAGAAGTTTGGATTGATCGGAAAAAAACCACTTTCTGCCAATTTCATACGGTTCAATACTGATATTTTCTGCAACTTTTAATCTGGCCTTCTGATTCGTTCTACCGATAAGTGGCTTTTTTACACCAATGCGTCCAATCAGTCCTACAGCCTTCAGACGTCGGGATACTGTACTTCGACTGATGTCGGAACAATTTTCACTGCGTAATTCTCTCGAGATGCCTACTGCAGTTTTTCGTGGATCAACGTATTGGACTTTGTCAACGCAGTCACACAACGAACTGGTTAATTTGTATTTACGAATAATAAGATTGACCGTACTTTTGTCAATGGTTAAAGTAGTCGCAATACCGCGAGAACCCTTTCCTTCTGAACATACTTTAAACACGATTTTACGGAGCTTAATATTCGTGTTTCGCCATCGCGGCACAAAAAATACTAATGCTTCATTGTCATGCATGTTCTGAAACTAGTACGAAAGAAAATGCAAACAAACTGTGCGTACGAAGCCGGGCGAGATAGCGGCAGGATGCTTTTGCACACCGACGACACTCGTGCGACGCTGTACACAAATAATACGCGACACAGAAAAATAATACACTAATCAAAAAAATTTAAGTATCAGAAAATTTCGTCAATTCTTTTAGTGTTTTTTGAAGCGCTGTATCTATGTGAAAAATGGTCGCATAGAGACAAAAAGAAAAGCATTTTGAAGCTTCAAGTTTCCAGTTTCGAGATCTCTTGGAAAACATTTTTGTGAGCTACGGTTATCGCGCAATCATAAGAAATAGCGGGAGAAAAAAAAATTCCATATTTTTTTTCGAGGTTCCACGGGCTCGCGAATTTTTTTCAATTGAAACAATGTATAGTTCAGTTAGCTCGTTTATTCAGCTTCAGTTTGTTTTTTTTTGTCTCTTTCCGTCAATTTTTTGCTGACTTTGAATGAAAAAAGATCTTTTTGTTTTTGATCATTGGTATGATCAAAGGCAACCAATGATCGCACAGGAAATTAAAGGGCAGCTTTGAAAACTTGAATAATATTCCTACAAGAACCTTTCGTTGATTTTTGAGAAAACAAAATGTTCACCCTCAACATTAATTTGAAAAAGTACAAAAAAATGACGCTATATGGTCTTTTAGTAATTCTACCACTACTTTACAAATATCGATCGAAAGACTAATATTACCGGGTTTTTTAGCTCAATGTAGCCCCAGCCCTGTAAATTTTCAAATTCATCCATCGAGCCGTTTTTCCGGACCGAATGATCAAAGTTGTACAAAACAATTAAAAGAACAAGTGTATTGCTCCTAAACATCGTGTAATCATCATCAAAGCGAAAAGACCAATTTTCTTTGACTTCTTTCACAACTTTGCACTAGTTGCTTGTTAATTTTGAGAAAAAAAAATTCGAAAAATTAATTTAAAAAAATTATATTTGGTAAACATTTCAAGAAACAATACTGACCCATTTTTTACCCGATTCGTCCTTTGCGCCCCGAAATTTCACTCATCTTTAATTGCATTAATTAAAAGTTGATACTCCCAAGCTGTATTCACTAGTCGATCTGAGAACTTGTCTGCGATTAATTGTCGATATTTTCTGCGAAGGTTATTACGTTTACAAAAAACAATTTTTTCTCAAGAGTGATCATTTTTTCAAAGAAAAAAACCAATTAAATTTTTTTTTAACTAATCTTTCTTTGGTAAATTTTTGTTAGGTTTTGACCAAAAAAAATTAAGTTTTTGTAAACTTTAATTATTCTTCAATTTTTTATCATGCCTAGTTTTGAAAAGAACTGTTTTTTGTAACCCTAATAACCTTCGCAGAAAATATCGAGAATTAATCGCATAAATGTTCTCAGATCGACTAGTGAATACAGCTTGGGGGTATCAACTTTTAAGGCAATTAATGATGAGTGAAATTATGGTTCCCAACGGCCGAATAGTGTCAAAAATGAGTCAGTATTGTTTCCCAAAATGTTTTACAAATTGAACAAAGAATTCTTAAATTTAACAAGGAACTAGTGCAACATTGGGAAAAAGTCCAAGAAAATTGGTCTTTTCATTTTGAAGATGATTACACGATGTTTGGGAACGATAAACTTGTCCCTTCAACTGTTTTGAAAAACTTTGATCAATCAGTCTGAAAGGACGGTTCGATGGATCAATTTGATAATTTACAGGGGATAATTTCGAGGTACATTAAGCTGAAAAAAAACCTGGCAACATTACTCTTTCCATCAATATGTGTTGATAAAGTAGTGGTAGATGTACTGAAAAACCATGAAAAGTCATTTCTTTTGTACTGTTTTCAAATTAATGTTAAGGGTGCAAAAAAATGTCTTAAAAATCATCGTGAGGGTTGTGTAGGAGATTTATTCAAATTGACAAAGCTGCCCTTCAATTCCGTGTGCGATCATTGGTTGCTGAGATATCAATGATCAAAGACAAAAGGATCTTTTTTCATTCAGTTGGATATCTCAGAAAAAAATTGACGTAGAGAGACAAAAAAACCAAAGTGAAGCTGAATGAACAAGCTAACCGACCTATACATTGATTTAACTGAAAAAAGTCCTGAGCCCGTGGAAAAAAAATTGGAAATTTTTTCACCCGTCATTTTTTATGATTGCGCTATAACCGTAGCTCGCAAAAATGTTTTGCCAAAAGATCTCGAAACTAGAAACTTGAAGCTGCAAAATGCTTCTATTTTCATCTCGATACGACCATCTTTCACATAGATACAGCGCTGCAAAAAACACCTAAAAAATTGAAGAAACATTATGTTCCTTTAATATGTTGGAGTAGCGTATGTGACGCGATTGTTCATATCATAGCTCTCTTGAAAAATCGAAATGATCAACGTGTTCAGGAATTAAATATTTCATCATATTACGCAACAAAAAAATCGGGTGGCTTGAAACTTTTGCACGCCACTGTACATTCGAGCTTTCGAGCTCACGGAGGGCGTAGGAAGAAATTATTAAGGATAGGATGCTATTAACGCGAAGCGCTCCGCGGCAAAGGATCCCCCTGTCCCACGCGCGCGATATTATGACCGTCTCGCGTTCTTCGTTGTCCGGTCCGACGAGGGCGCAACGAGCAGCAGCACTCTTCGCTTGCATTATTCATACGCGCACGGAGGGCCTGTGCGCGCCCAGGAAAATCAACGTGCAGCCGAAACGAGAATGATTCGAATGACAAGAGGTCGCTCGGGGTGGTCGTTATTCGCGAAACTTGTATTTTTCGCGGTCGCGCCTTGCCACCGACGCTTTCTAGTTTTGTGCCAAATGGGAGCGACGTTCCGGGCGACGCCAACGGCGTACACAAAATAACGAAGAAGAAGAAGAAGCAAAAAGTGCACCAAGCAAAGGAATTGATGTTTAGAAAAATTGAGGCCCTAGAGGGTAGAGCACGATGCACGCTAATTGGCAGTTACATCCCAATAACGAGGGTGCGGCAACGCCCATGCGCGTTTTTTCTATTCTTTTTTGTTGAATAGCATGGACGACGTGGTGACCGTCGGGACAGGTTCTCGTTCGCGCGGTGCACCCAAAGTTTCGGATCGGCTGGAGACACGCACCTGCCGCTGGACCGTAGTCATACCTAAATCAATATTTCCTTGCGACTTAACTTTAAGGCAAGAGGAATGAGCAGAAAAAAAATATAGCGCAGTTATGGTATAACCGGTAAACAACGCGCTAATAAACTTGTATTCCGAGACGCGTCTCTGCAAAGAGCAAAACAAAAATCGCACCATACGTCTTGTATGGGGTCGTTACGAAGAGCGCATACGAGGGCGGTGGAGATTCTCGCGAGAGATTTACTCGGCGTCTGCTCGGGCCACAAATCAAGCCACGAAATATAGCTTCTTCCGCGCCAACCTTCTCTCTCTCTCTCTCTCTCTCTCTCTCTCTCTCTCTTTCGCTCTCTGCTCCTACGTTTCCACGTATATACTCGGTTGAATAATATTATTCCGCGTGGAATCGCGTTGCAAAGTTGCCCTGCCTTACGGGGGGACGATTGTGTAAATATTTTTCGCCAACCCGATTTTTCGCAAACCCAAACAAGCAAAGAAAATTGCTGCGTTGATTGTTTCGGATAGCCGGAGCAGTCTTCTCGTGATTTCCTCGTTCCCGTGCAGTTGGGTGTATCGTCGATGTACGGCTCCCGATAGTCTAGCAGAGGCCCCCCCTTTTCGCGATTTATTGGAGCGCGCGTTTCGATGATCGGTAAATCGTTGTTGCAGCCGCTGCTGTGAGATAATCGCCACTCAACGAGAGAAACATAAGAGGCACGGAGCACCGCATTTGTCAATGTTATCCCTAGGAGCACAGGCGTAGGCCTGGGCTTGCTCCAGGGTAGGGGCAGGGGCAAAAGGGAGGAAAGTCGATATGAAGTATTGATTTATTAATTTTTCTAACAAGTGCAATCGACTTCAATCATGTCGAAACCATATGTCGTAGCTACAAAATTTATGAATTGCGCATCCGAAAAAGTCATGAATGTACGTTGTTCCTACTTTTATTCAATAAAATCTTATTTATATAAATACTTGCATGCAATGTATTTTTTTTTAAACATTCGAAAATATTGGATTTTTACAGTAATCCGAAAATCGACCTACGTGATCCCTGGAGTTTTTGTTGATAACATTGAAAAATTATATCACCATATTTTTTCTCAAAATTTCACCTCTGCCCTCTCAGGATCCGCGAAGAAAATTATATTCTGTCGATTGGATGCTGAGTTATGCACTTTGAAGAAGAAAAAAATTCAAGATTCACGATTCTTCGCTTTCGCAAAACTTTTTCATCTCCTTAAAAAGCTTTCTTATTGTTAGTCAAAATATGGGAAGAAAATAGAATTACTCTCCGCAGGCGGTAACCTAACAATTTGTGCTCGTTCGTAAAAATAAAAAAAAGACATCTCTTTAGGGCAGAGCGGGGGATTATGAGCCGCCGGGTCTCCTACACCACCCACACTAGCATAGAGACGGTGCATGTTAGATACAAGTGTGGGATGTCGGAAGAAGCGGGAGGAGTACGCGGCTCGGCCGGCGTTCGGTTTGAGTATCACGTACGTGACTACTGTTTACTGTCGCGCCAGAAGTAAAAAAAGCAGTTCATCGTAACTTTTCGTGTCCAGCCCATGCTTGTGGTGCTACGGCAATCAAGTATAATTTGATTTTATAAAAGTGTGTTGATGCAATGCCAAAATAAAAAATAATCTAACATTAATAGTCTTGGGGTGGCTCGGTCCATCTAGTGAAAAAATGGGTAAGGGGTGATTTGAACCAAAATAAGCGGGGTCTCTTGAGCATGTATAACTAACGTTATAACATCGTTATAACTAAATTGTAGTAAATATGTATTAAAAATCAGGTGTTTAAACCCCATTCCAAGTGCCAATGATTCTTTCTACAAAAACTATTTCTTTTTTTCAGGATACGAAAGTACAAGAGAAACCCTGAACAACCTATAGTCTCCATAGATATCCAAAGATCTGATGAAACGTGCCGCGGAAGACATACCTCCATAAAGCTAGCAGAGCAATCTCCCAAAAATGGATTTAATTGATATCGAAATTTTGTGCTTTTCATGTGCTAATTTTGTGCTCCATTAAAAATGTTTGTGCTCTTACCGTTTAGCGGGAAATTAGAAATCAAAAGTGCTCTGCTGGCTTGCCATCAAGCTAGCAGAGCACTTAATGATATTTGGCTTATTTAAGAATGAAACTACGTGATATTTATGTGCTTTGCGAATATCGAACAGCCGAACCCCTATTTTTTTTCGCCCGATTTAGACCCTTAAAAAAAACCCCAAATAAGGGAATTTACCATTTTTTGGATATACTGACATGAAAATACATAATATTTATGTGCTTTTTATGTGCTCTACGAATATTCAAGAGCCAAACCGCTAAAACGCAAATTTCTCCCAAAACCACCCCCACAAGACCCAAATTAACCGCCAATACGAGTAATGGTTATTTTTTCGATATCGCAAAATCAAAGTAGTCCACATTTATGTGCTCTATGAATATCCAAGAGCCAAACCGCTAAAACGCAAATTTGTCCCAAAACCACCCCCACAAGACCCAAATTACCCGCCAATAGGAGTAATGGTTATTTTTTCGATATCGCAAAATCAAAGTAGTCCACATTTATGTGCTTTTTATGTGCTCTATGAATATCCAAGAGCCAAACCGCTATAACGCAAATTTCTCCCGAAACCACCCCAACAGGACCCAAGCTACCCGCCAATACGAGTACTGGTTATTTTTTCGGTATCGCTAGAACAAAGTAGTTTACATTTATGTGCTTTTTATGTGCTCTACGAGTATCTAAGCGCCAAACCTCTAAAACGAAAATTTCTCCGAAAACCACCCCTACGAGACCCAAGCTACCCGCCAATGGGAGTAATGGTTATTTTTTCGATATCGCAAAATCAAAGTAGTCCACATTTATGTGCTTTTTATGTGCTCTATGAATATCCAAGAGCCAAACCGCTTAAATGCAAATTTCTCTCAAAATCACCCCTACAAGACCCAAGCTACCGGCAAATACAAGTATTGGCTATTTTTTCGGTATCGCGAAATCAAAGTAGTCCACATTTATGTGCTTTTTGTGTGCTAATTTTGTGCTCCATTAAAAATGTTTGTGCTCTTACCGTTTAGCGGGAAATTAGAAATCAAAAGTGCTCTGCTGGCTTGCCATCAAGCTAGCAGAGCACTTAATGATATTTGGCTTATCTAAGAACGAAACTACGTGATATTTATGTGCTTTGCGAATATCGAACAGCCAAACCTCTATTTTTTTGTCGCCCGATTTAGACCCTTAAAAACCCCTAAATAAGAGAATTTACCATTTTTTGGATATACTGACATGAAAATACATAATATTTATGTGCTTTTTATGTGCTCTATGAATATTCAAGAGCCAAACCGCTAAAACGCAAATTTTTTCTCCCAAAACCACCCCCACAAGACCCAAATTACCCGCCAATACGAGTAATGGTTATTTTTTCGATATCGCAAAATCAAAGTAGTCCACATTTATGTGCTTTTTATGTGCTAATTTTGTGTTCCATTAAAAATATTTGTGCTCTTACCGTTTAGCGGGAAATTAGAAATCAAAAGTGCTCTGCTGGCTTGCCATCAAGCTAGCAGAGCACTTAATGATATTTGGCTTATTTAAGAATGAAACTACGTGATATTTATGTGCTTTTCATGTGCTTTGCGAATATCGAACAGCCAAACCCCTATTTTTTCCGCCCGATTTAGACCCTTTAAAAACCCCCAAATAAGGGAATTTACCATTTTTTTGGATATACTGACATGGAAATACATAATATTTATGTGCTTTTTATGTGCCCTACGAATATTCAAGAGCCCAACCGCTAAAACGCAAATTTCTCCCAAAACCACCCCCACAAGACCCAAATTAACCGCCAATACGAGTACTGGTTATTTTTTCGATATCGCTAGATCAAAGTAGTTCACAATTATGTGCTTTTTATGTGCTCTACGAGTATCTAAGAGCCAAACCTCTAAAACGAAAATTTTTCCGAAAACCACCCCTACGAGACCCAAGCTACCCGCCAATGGGAGTAATGGTTATTTTTTCGATATCGCAAAATCCAAGTAGTCCACATTTATGTGCTTTTTATGTGCTCTATGAATATCCAAGAGCCAAACCCCTTGAACGCGAATTTCTCTCAAAACCACCCCTAAAAGACCCAAGCTACCGGCAAATACGAGTATTGGCTATTTTTTCGATATCGCGAAATCAAAGTAGTCCACATTTATGTGCTAATTTTGTGCTGCATTAAAAAATGTTTGTGCTCTTACCGTTTAGCGGGAAATTAGAAATCAAAAGTGCGCCAGCAGAGCAATTTGATTTCTAATTTCCCGCTAAACGGTAAGAGCACAAAATTTTTAAATGGAACACAAAATTAGCACATAAAAAGCACATAAATGTGGACTACTTTGATTTTGCGATATCGAAAAAATAACCATTACTCGTATTGGCAGGTAATTTGGGTCGTGTGGGGGTGGTTTTGGGAGAAATTTGCGTTTTAGCGGTTTGGCTCTTGAATATTCGTAGAGCACATAAAAAGCACATAAATATTATGTATTTTCATGTCAGTATATCCAAAAAATGGTAAATTCTCTTATTTGGGGGTTTTTAAGGGTCTAAATCGGGCAAAAAAAAAGGGGTTTGGCTGTTCGATATTCGCAAAGCACATAAAAAGCACATAAATATCACGTAGTTTCGTTCTTAGATAAGCCTAATATCATTAAGTGCTCTGCTAGCTTGATGGCAAGCCAGCAGAGCACTTTTGATTTCTAATTTCCCGCTAAACGGTAAGAGCACAACATTTTTTAATGGAGCACAAAATTAGCACACCTAAAGCACATAAATGTGGACTACTTTGATTTCGCGATATCGAAAAAATAGCCAATACTCGTATTTTCCGGTAGCTTGGGTCTTGTAGGGGTGGTTTTAAGAGAAATTTGCGTTTAAGCGGTTTGGCTCTTGGATATTCATAGAGAACATAAAAAGCACATAAATGTGGACTACTTTGATTTTGCGATATCGAAAAAATAACCATTACTCCCATTGGCGGGTAGCTTGGGTCTCGTAGGGGTGGTTTTCGGAGAAATCTTCGTTTTAGAGGTTTGGCTCTTAGATACTCGTAGAGCACATAAATGTGGACTACTTTGATCTAGCGATATCGAAAAAATAACCAGTACTCGTATTGGCGGGTAGCTTGGGTCTTGTAGGGGTGGTTTTGGGAGAAATTTGCGTTTTAGCGGTTTGGCTCTTGGATATTCATAGAGCACAAAAAAGCACATAAATGTGGACTACTTTGATTTTGCGATATCGAAAAAATAACCATTAGTCGTATTGGCGGTTAATTTGGGTCTTGTGGGGGTGGTTTTGGGAGAAATTTGCGTTTTAGCGGTTTGGCTTTTGAATATTCGTAGAGCACATAAAAAGCACATAAATATTATGTATTTTCATGTCAGTATATCCAAAAAAATGGTAAATTCCCGTATTTGGTGGTTTTTTGAGGGTCTAAATCGGGCGAAAAAAAGAATAGGGGTTTGGCTGTTGGATATTCGCAAAGCACATAAAAAGCACATAAATATCACGTAGTTTCATTCTTAAATAAGCCAAATATCATTAAGTGCTCTGCTAGCTTGATGGCAAGCCAGCAGAGCACTTTTGATTTCTAATTTCCCGCTAAACGGTAAGAGCACAAAAATGTTTAATGGAGCACAAAATTAGCACATAAAAAGCACAAAATTTTGATATCAATTAAATCCATTTTCGGGAGATTGCTCTGCTAGCTTTATGGAGGTGGAAGAAATTATCAACGGCAAAAGTATCACAAAAGCGGCAAAAGATAAGAATTCAGATAGAACTACGCTTTCTTTTTTGTATTTATGTTCCTCTTGCGAAAAAAAAGTTTTCATCCCACTGGCTCAACCAGCCCCGTAGGGTGGCTCAGCTGACCCCACCTAGTGGGACCATCTCACTTTTGTGATATTCATATAAGTTTAGTCTAGTGAGCAACGTTTTTAATACAGTTTTTC